>WEKY01056082.1:296615-347404 GCA_013390045.1 Picathartes gymnocephalus
TCGCGGGCGCTGCCCGGGTCCGCTCCCGGGTCCGCTCGGGCTCGGAGGCGATAAATTAAACCGCGATAAACAATCCCGGCATATTCACAGCTCACTGATCTCTCCCTGCCCTTGTCCCCGGCTCGGGGGGCCAGGCTGTGCCCCTCCCGCCACTTACTTCACGAACTTGTCCACATGAGACATTGAAGCTTCATAGTTTTTCCCTCCGAATTCTTGACAGTGTAAAGCCATGAAATGGGGTTTGTGTGCATGGACAACCTGGAACAGAGAGAAAAGCGAGTTTTCATGACGTTGTGTCCACAGCTCAGCACATAGCATGAACGACACAGATCCGGGCGTTCAGGGAGGACTGGCAGCGACTACCTGAGAGGTTACTGGCACACCAGCACAATAAGCAACAAGGGGAGCATCACTTGCTATCCACATGAAAGATTCATAATACACAATTATTATCTCAAATATTCTTAACTAAAATTTTCTTTTTACAACTATGACTTAGTTCCTAGGCTATATTTATATTTAAAATATATTTTAGTGTTTATATTTAAAATATAAACTTTTCCAACTCCCCCTTAAAGAAGACTTGACATGATTAAGATGATTCAAACCATTCCTTGTCTGGGAGGCAGAAGAGTTCAAACACCTCAATTCATTTGCTAGAGTGGATTTTATTCCACTTTTACAAAATCTCTCAGCACTGCTTGGCAGCACTTTAGCTGTTGTGTTTGATATTTTTATTTATGAAGTATCTTATTTACAAAAGTATTTAAATAACAGATGCACACACACACCCCTGTTAACACAGGAGGCATGGAAATCCATCATTCTATTCCAGGTGTTAGTCTTGAACACTGCAGCAAGTATCTTAGATATTTCAAAGTCAGCCCTAGAATGCAATTACCATACCCAAACCCTAGAATGTTTGTCTTTCCTCACACCTCAACCCAAATACAGTGTTTATAAATTTGCTGCTGTTTTGAACACACATTCAGCGTTACTCTGTCCTATGGAATTTCCTCTGCTTTGTCTGTATTCAGAACCGCAAACACCACATCCAAAATGTCTCTGTTAATATTGAGTCTCTGTATCTTGTATTCCACGCCTTATTGTGAATGAATGGACACAAGCTCCGGAACAACTTCCATTTTAAAAGGGAAGAGTCTGAAACAAGCAACAATGTGCCAGTGCAAGCATACATGGAGAGAACATGTTGAAATCCAAAATGGGATTCACTCGTTTCTGATGGGTGGCACTGGGTTGCCCCAGCCAGCAGAGGCCACGCTGTCTATGCAGCCACTGGGAGGAGGAGTGGGTGGCCGCTGGCAGCTCCTTGCAGCAGCATCGTAAGCCAGCTGCTCCGTGCAGGGCTTGGTGCCCGCAGGCTCGGGGTGCTCTGCCCTCGGGGTCACCGTGTCCCCCGCTGGCACTGGCATGCAGCCACGAGGGAGGCAGGCACGGGCACTGCGGGGTTCTAACCTCAGCACACAGTGAAGAACAGCTGAAAAACAGGGACTGCTGCCCCTTTCTACTCACTGCCTTGCTGCTGATGGTGCCCTGCAACTCTGAAAAGGCAGAGACGCAGTAAACATTTGCAGTCCTGCTTTTCATTATGTAAATCAACAGTGACTGATATTACTGTTAAGAGGTCTTTAGGAATCATAAAATCACAGAGTGGTTTGAGTTGAAAGGGACCTTAAAGCTTATCTCATTACACCCCACTGGCAGGGAAACCTTCCACTCGAGTAGGCTGCTCCAAACCCTGTCCAAGCTGGCCTTGAACACGGATTCCAAGGATGGGACACCACAAAAGTTGTGGGTGTTTCTTTTAAACAACACTGGAGAGAAACTGCTGTTTGATGTGATGACAGAGTGCAAAATCCCTGACTACACAAATAATCTCATTAGACAATTAAGCTCAAAGACAATGAATTAAAGATCAGCAAAATCTGAACTGCAGCAGCTTCCTTTAAACCAGAGGTAGTCACAAGTCCCCGCCTGAGCTGGCACCTTCCTGTGACAGCAGCAGGGCTGCCCAGCTCGGGGACACAGCAGCAGGGAGGGCCCCGGGCACCGGCAGGTGCCAGTGCCAGACCCTGCCCGAGGCTCCTCAGTGCACACGCCCAGCACGCACAAGAGGGCAAGGTGACAGCGACAGTCAGCACCAGCTGGCAGCATGTCCCTCCTCAGGGACACTCCTGAACACTGCTCTCCATCAGTGCCTGCCACGGGCCCTGTCAGGGGGCACAGCAAGCCAGGGGGGTCCGGCCCACAGCTGTGGAGCCCAGTGAGGGGGGCCTGACAGTGGGCTCGTGCATGCCAAAGCCAAGGAGAACCCGCTGTACTGCTACGTCCAGGTCACACAGTGCACTGCAGCACTGCCAGCCCACATCAGGTCACCCTTGCAGAAAGAAGGGAGTGTTCTACCGTGGGTTTCTGAGTCATTTCCAACAGTCACTTCCTCTGTACCTCAGCTTCCCGATCACTGAAACATCTTGGCACTGACCTGCTTGGTGAAACATTCTGAAGTGAGCTGCTGGCAGTGTTACTGCATAAAGGGAAAAGGTAAATACTCCCACTCGGGTGTTTGATGATCATTGAGTACTTCCATTAGATCATTAATGCTAGTTTCTGCCAGTGGGGATATTAGCACCTTGCTTTACAGCATGGCATCATTGGTAGGGGTGGAGAATGAGCCAGAGCAGGACCCAATAGCAAGTTTAACTGGGGGGAAGGAGGAAAAAACAAAACAAAACAAAAAAGCAGGTGACAGACAGACCAGATGTGTAAAAACATATCTGAAATGCAAGAAATGATACCCAACTGGGACATGCTTTCCTCTGATATATATTTCCTATCACAGATTTACAAACAAGTAAGACAAAGTTGCTGAGAAGGTGTCCCTGTACCCAAGGCACCACTGGCAGCAGGCTGCCATCGGAGTCCAGTGGCAGCAAATGACAATCAATGACTAAGTTTACCTGGTTGGTTCATTTTGTTCACTGTCTGGAGAACAATACTAACCAAACACAGCCTGTGGAATAGAACTCTGGAACAGGGCTCATCTGTGCACCCTAACACCATGCCATCCCAATTCTCCACGTGCTTTATTGCTCTGATCAGTGCTGGACTCCAAGTTCTGATCTTATCTACTTGGAGAGCTCTATGAAGTCACCATCATCAGCAAGCAGTTGTAACTATTTACTCCTGTAAAGCCAACACACCCACTCTCACTGTTTCAGGGCACCACACACAGTAGCACCAACTGTGGACATGGCAGGAATGTGCTGGCACACCGTGTCACTCATTTTAACTGCTGGGGGTTTGCTTCAGTAAGAGCTCTTCTCACACAGCTAACGAAAATATAAATGCATAAGACAAAAATATAATAAACTATTTCAAGTAAGATTTAGGCACAATGTCACACTCATGAACCATCAGTCACAGGGAGCCCTGAATAGGGAGTCCTGCAGTGAGAACAAATCTAGTGTGCTGAAACAGCAACAGAAAACACTTCCAGGCTCTGGAGATGCAGGACACAGGTTTTTTTGTTTGCATACAAACATCCTTGAGAACTTGAAATCACAGTGGGTATTAAAAAAAAGAATTCTGTCATTTTAAATGGTGAAACAGCATTGCCTTAATAGCAGTAAGGTCCTTGTGGCACTTCTTGCAGGTTAAACCACTAAAACATACCTGAATATTAGTTATGTCCTCTAATATAATAAGAACCCTCCAACTAAAAGCAAATTGGCTCTGCTTCATTACCTTTTACTAGTTTTCTACTCTTAGGAAGAAAAAACAGTACATAATAATGAGTAATGAATACTTTAGAGCCGAAAACTCCCAGCTGCCAGAGGTTAAAGATCATACATGAGACCACATAAATAATGAATTTGCATCCACAGCAGCACAATGTATTTACAAAGCTGGGCATTATTTTCAATTCTGGATATGCAAAAATAGCGTAAAGGAAGCCACAGTCAGGAGTTATTCTGGGAGGTATGGGTAACTAAGCAGGATGCTGCAGCATAGCTGAGTATGAATACAGAACTGGTGAGAAGTACAAGCCTGACATCTCATTGCTACAGGTCTTTGCCTGTTTGAACAGGGGCTGGGGAGGGGGCCCAGGCAGGGCAGGCTGTGCTGGAACTGGGGCAGCAGCCAGGACAGGACACAGCCCCACGCTGCTGGTCAGGCCTCTCGGAGAGGGCACAGCACCAAGGGCACAAGTATCAGACCTCAATCCAAGCAAAGCAGAACAGGAGCCTGAGCACTGATCTTGTGCAAATGGGATTGCTTAAAAAAATAGCAAAATAAGAGCTTTAGCTTTCTTGTGAGCTGTGAAATACAACATACAAGTCATTGAGCATGTATGGTCCTAAAGCACTTCCAGTATTTTCAATTTCTCTAAGCCTGAAGAAGAGAAGAAGAGGCTCCTCCTGCAAACCAGGCACCCAGGACCCTGTAGCACTCAGCTGCACACAGCCAGCAGCCCAGGACCACATCCCCCCATCCTTGTCACAAGCCACGGACTCAAACCAACCAAGAGCCCCCACAGCCCCTACCTGAGGAAAACAGCCTCTGAAAAAGGGCTGACAGCTTGGAAGGGTTGCAACAGAGTTTTTCACCCCCTCTAGTTAAAAAAAACCCCTTCATCACCCCCCTCTAGTTAAAAAAAAAACAGCATTAAGTCGACTGAAATAATTAAACAACCTTTGAGTGGATGGGTGGGGTTCTGTTGTGTTTTAGGGTTTGGGTTTTTTTTATCAGGTTGGTTTGGGCCTTTTTTTGTTTTTCTTCCTCCTCTCCGAAGCGTAATGCACAAAGTTCCCACGCAGCTATACCAAGATGACCTTTAGCTACTAGGTAAACTTTTAACTTCTGTATTACTACAAATAAAGGCTCAAAATACTCTCAAACACATCAGGCAACATGGAAAATGGCATTAGGGGAAAAAACCCTCTGGCTCCAAGTCTGCATCTAAAATGACTGTGTGCCACAAATGCGACACAAAGAGGTTGTTATGAAAATCAGTGCAGATTTTCAATAGCTCCAGCTCCTGAACTCCTCCTGCCCCAAACATGATGCCCAGTGCAGATGGAGAGAAAGGGCAAGGGATGGGGAGGGAGAGCGTGAAAAGGAAAAAGAGCCCTAAGTACATAAATGAGTCAATAAAAGTCCTCTCTCTGTGCTCCCTTCCTTTGCAAACAGCTTCCTTCACGTTCTTGGATTTTGTTGCCCCGTATTTTTTCCTGTGCACTGACATGGAGGCTCCGAGCCAGGGCACGGGCACTTTACACAAGTGGGACAAAACTTCCGTGTGCATATTCTGTGAATATTCTCATTTGCATGGCAGCTAGTTCACCAAATCATCCCACTGCTTGTCACAAACTAACATTTCGACCATCAATCATCCAATTTCTTGATAAGAACCAAAGTCTTCCCTATCACACAGTAAACACTCCAAAACACTGTTCTCAGACTCCACTCTCCCCCAACAATCCCCTTCCCTCCTTCTTTCCAATGCCAGTTTTTGGGGTAACAATTTTTACAGGAAAGAGGACTAGAGTTCAAATTTAGGTCTTTCAGACCCAAGTTACCAGCACCTATCTGCAGTTAGGAGATGGGGCACAATCCCCAGCACTAGGACTTCACTGGATCCTGCCTCCCTATAAGGTGGCTTTTCTGCCGTTTGATGCAATTCCCAATTACCAGGTGCACAGAGTGACACACTTGCTCACATGCCTTTTTTCTTTTGTTTTGATTCCAGTGGATTGTCTTCAACTGTAAATAATATTTTCTGCTTTGAACATTAGAAACTAGAGCCAACTCTGAAAACCCTGGGATTTGCAGCACCTTTCCCCCACAGTGCTTGCTTCTACACCTGAGAGGAACACAGGTTTTGCTGCTGAAGTGGCACCGTGTGGCATGGAGGGTGACACAGAGCACACGATGGCACAGTCCCGAACAGCCCCGCTCCTGCAGCACCCAGGCCGAGGGCAGGATGGCTGGACCAGGGATGTGGATGTGTTTCCTACCCGCAGGCTGAGGCTGCTGTGTGTTCTGGTCCCGGAGCATCCCCCTCGGCAAGGCCCGGGACACCCTCCCAGAGCCGGGGCGTGGCACTGGTGAGCACCCCGCTGACCTCTACAAAACCCTCGCAGATCTCTCCAGCTCAGCAAACCAAGCAGAGCACACCATATGCTGTGCCAGAACACGCTGACACGCTGCTGCTGTCACCCCGCGACCACTGTCACACAGCACAGTGACATCGTGCTGCCCTCTGAGCTCTGCCACGACTGCCACTAAAACCAGCCTGGAAAGGGGCTTTGAAGCCATTTTTTTCCCCATTTCTATTTCTTGGAGAAATTGTTTCATTTACCTGCATCAGATCTCCCATATTTTTCATGTTAATGATGTAGGATAGAATAGTTGTAGATCAGTGGCAGAAGTCTAGTAAATTTAGCATGTGACATTTTAATGTTATTTTAGCCCTCCTTATGCCACCACGTCCTCAGAAATGCATTCGACATATGTCAATGGTAACACATAAGAGACTTTTATTCACCCATAACACATAAAATCCCTTATTTTAATTTACTGGTATGTATAAACAAGTCCACAAAATGCTCTTTAACCAATATGCTCTTGGACATCAGCTCAAAGACATGGGCTTAATTTCTAGAAACATTTTAAACATAGGGAGGTAATGGTGCTTCCTTTTCTGTGGAGAACATTTTGACTTGCTTACACAAGGACCTCATCCTCAGAAGTTATGCAAACTGCCCTGACACAACTGCATATGCAAATTGAATTCCTCAGAAGAATGGAAAAAACTGCCGTCTGCGGTTTATCTGGTTTCAAGTTTACAGAGAGGCAAGAAGAGTCATTTTCCAGAGCTGCTGCTGAACCTCAGTTCACAGAGGTTTTGCACAGAGAGTGTGGAATTAAACACAGGAATCCCTCTGAGGCTGCACAGTTGCTGGGTTGCTCTGAAGCCTGAGCCAGGATGGTGCTAAGTGACTTTTGGTACATATATGTTTGTCTCTCCCCTAAGGAGCTTTTTTATCAAGTTTTGTTCCACTTCCTACTGCATTGGAGAGTGTGGCATGAGCGGCCAGCCCACTGCAGAGACCCAGAAGGGAAGCAGGATAAGGCCAACGCAGCACTGCTAACTTTGTCCTTTGTCTGTTTTTCCTTTCTTTTTCTTTTTAAAACACAGTTCTCAGATTGCAGGGACAGAAGGCAGAGGTATGGACAGGGAGAGGGAACAGAGCAGAGTCCCCCACAGCGGAGGGATGGGCTTGGGTCTGCCTCATTAACACTTTCCTTGGTCCAGACCCTGCAGTGGACTGGCCTCATGGAGCATTAATGGATAATTTAATCCTCTTTGGAACTCTGTACACACAATATTTACTGGACCATAGACAGCCCACGTCCAGTCACGTGTCAGTGGTCCCTGCCCTAAGATACCAGCAGCTTGTTCTTTTCCCCTCCTCTTCCTGTTTTCCACAAACTATTCAGAAGTGTTTCCGCAGTACTCATCCCAGTTCAGTAAACAAATGAACATGGAAGGAGTCTCCTTGATAAAGATACGTAAATAAGTCATGTGATGGTGAAAAACATGCAATCATCTTAAAAAAAAAAAAAAAAAAAAAAAAAAAAATCCCCCAGATAAAGAGTTCTCTTTGTTTATTTGTATTTCCTGCATAGGAAGAGTTCTTCCAGAAGCTGTGGAGGACTGGAACCAGAATTTGCTGAGACACTTGTGCAGTGCAAGCATTATGTACATACAGCAGCGATCAACCAAGATGGAAGAAGAAAACTAAAGAGATGAATCTGAAGTCGGCAGATAGTGAAGACTGTAGGAGTGGTTACTGCACCTTGGATTTTTACAAATCTGTTACATTTGCCAGTAAAAGTGAATTGCCAGTATTTTACATCAAATTAATTAAGGCTGCACTGGTAACCTGAGAATGTAAAGACTCATTAAATGCTTTCAGTTACAAAAGTGAATGATTAAATACTGCTAATCATATTTTCTGCACACAGTTTCACTTTAAAATATGAACAGCACGATTTTGTTGTTTAACTATTTTTCTGTAAGAGATGTAGGACTGGATAAAGGAATCTTCTGGCCCTTCAGTACCAGGTGGCACTTTTCCATGGCCAGGTCAGGCAGGGCTTGGAACAACCTGGTCTAGTGAAAGGTGTCCCTGCCCCTGGCAGGGTGTGGATCTGGATGGTCTTTAAGGTCCCTTCCAATGCAAACCATTGTGGGACTCTGTGAATCTCAAGACTCCCTCAGTTCTGTCAGCAGCTCTCACGCTGCTTCCCAGGGATGACACCTCCGTGCCCCAGCAGTGCTCATTTCCTGTTGCTTATTGCTGTATTTCTGCACGAAGACTGCAAGGTAAGTAAGTCTCTACTACAATAACACAGCATGTGAGAGGGGCTTTTATACTCTAAAAAACCCCTCGCATCAGAAGGTTACAGCACTTTTTATAACACGGGTTCAATGTCAATATTTTCACATTACCAAACAAGAAAATTATTAAGAAAGAGCACACAGGACTGATTTATTGCAAACCAATGCCCAAAATTGTCATATTTCAATTTTACGGTAAACTGGACTTTCCAACAGATTTTTTTGAAAAGTACTCAAACATATATCTTACTCAGTAGACTTAAAAGACCATTTCATGCCAATCTGAAGCCAATTTTATTAAACCTGAATCTGTTTTTTAGGCACAGAATTGTTTATGAGAACAAATGGTGCTGATATGCTGAATTTTTATAGTGATTACTTACAAATCCAGGAAGAGACATTTTTCAGGACTGTCTTTTAATATAAAACAGTGATTTCACTTCACAAAGCAAAAGATCCTGACAGTACTAATTAGGTCAATAAACAAAGATGCACAGAATGAGAAAAGAAGCTTTACCTTACCTGATAAAATTCCCGAAGCCAATTCTTCTGTAAATTTTCTGGCTGAAAAACAAAAGGCAAAAATTAATTAAAATGTACGAATAATCTGTTTTTACAATAATATCATGGTATTGTTGCTTTCCTCAGGATATTCAAGAAGGGAGCTTTTTTCACAATTAAAGCAAGAAGTACAAACACAAGAATGTTCCTCCATGATGCCACTGGACAGACCTCACCCTTTCATTCCTGAATCCCCTCTGATTCTCACCAAAAAGGTGCATTTAGTACGTGACTGCACAGCACTTGTATGCACACGTTTATCAGGCAGTGATACACGCTGAATGATCTCCTAACGAAGGGCACGTTCATCACCGCGGGGTCAGAAACTTCACCAGCCTGCCCACACCCAGCTCCCGCCACCTGAGCTTCAAGTGACCCAGACTGACTTCACACAAGTTGGTTCAGAGGAATGACAGTGCTTTTGGGGGATGCTCCAACCCATCAGACCTCCTGCCAAAGACAAACTGGGAGAAGCATTTCCAGATTGCTCCAGAAGTTACAAAAACTGAAGCAGCAAAACCGCAGTAAGTGCCCTCCTCCAGCAGTGCCTCCTCTGGCATGACCACATCCTTTCTTTCCATTTTTACCACTCTGTGGTACAATTCTGTAACCTAGCCCTCTATCTTAGACTCCTCTCCAGTCACCTCACATAAATGAAACAATATGAAGTTTTGAAGGACTGGAGATAAAGTAGAAAGATAATTTATCTTCCTCTTATTTTTCTGTCTAAAAATAGGCACATTATATTTCATGTCTTCCACAGACTTTGGCCTTCTTCCTATCCTTTTCCTCCACACTCTGTCCTTCATTAAATTATCTCATCCTTTTTGTAACATAATGGAAATTAATCTTTTCCCTCTCCTCTTTGATACTAAATCCTTTCATACCCATTCACTGATGAACCAATTTCTCCCTGGTCACTAATCCAAACCTCACTTCTTTCTGGCTATGCCCACCTCCAGCTCTGCTCCAGCTGGTTGAATCCAGTCCTTCTCCCTTGCCCAGAGGACAGCTTCAGCTCATGCTCTCAGGGATCCACCAAAGAGCAAGCAGGAGAGGCAAAAGAAAGGAAAATACTTACTGACATGAACACTTTGTCTGGAATATCTAGAACGATGGAATAGTTTGGGTTGGAAGGGACCCTAAAGATCATCCAGTTCCACCCACTGCCATGGGCACGAACATCTTCCACCAGACCAGCTTGCCTCGAGTGCCATCCAGCCCTGGACACTTCCAGGGATCCAGGGGCAGCCACAGCTGCTCTGGGCACCCTGTGCCAGGGCCTGCCCACCCTCAAAGGGAACAATTCCTTCCCCATATCCCATCTATCCCTGCCTTCTGGCAGTGGAAGCCATTCCCTGTGTCCTGTCCCTCCAGGTCCTTGTCCAAAGTCCCTCTCCAGCTCTCTTGCCATGGAAAGGAGCCACAGGTCTCCCCAGAGCCCTCTCTGCTCCAGCTGTCTCTCCCAAGTGCCCGGTGCTCTCCTCTCCTGCCACTCTCCCTTGCCCTTGACACTCAGGGCCCCAGGTCGCTCTGCCCTGTGCCCACTCTCCTGCCTGCAAACACCAAGTCTGGGCAGCACAGATTCCTCAGGGTTATCTGCCCGCTCCTCAAGCACACACCAGACTCTGCCATTCTCCAGGCTGAGCTCAGCAAATGCCCCAGGGCCTGGAGGAGCACGGCTCTGGTTTCACCCTACCCTTCTATCAGGCACACATTTTGACTCCACTGAGCCACAAATAGAAACCCTTCTCTAAAGAAACTCTTCCCCTCAAACAAGCACAACTTCCAGACAGCAACACCACATGGAATCCATATTAAAAAAACAGGACATGCGTCCTGCATGCGCTGCTCCCTTCAATTAAAAGCAGTTTTGACCTTTTCCTGGAATTCCAAATCCCACTAAAACTCTTTTCATAATGAGTTTCCATTTGAAGTCTATTTATGTCACACTGGTCGCTGTAATGGTCAGGTTTATAAGAAAAACCAGTCAGCTTGTGAACACATGAACACCACGCGAGCTGGTAATAGCCTGAAAACAAGCGGCTTTTCAAATCAAACATACAAGTAGTCTCTCTTCTCCCCAGTGTTTCTATTTCCTACAAAATTATACTCAACAGCCAACAGGAAAGCTTTAAGCCTGTAGCAAAAATATACTCAGATGGGGAAAGAGTCTCTTCAAAAAAAGGAGAAAGAATATATATTTAGATAGGGTAAGGAGCCTTTCATTCCGAAGGAAAAAGGGAAAAGAACTAAATGAAACCAAATTAACAGCCTGGAAAATTTCTTTTCAGCTTTGTTCAGAGGGAAATGGAAGAAAGCTGATGAATTATAGAAAGCAGGTTCTATTTTGTGAAGTTTATTTTTAGCAAAGAATAGGCTCACTTTTTTAAGCTAAAAGGAACAAAATCTTGACTTGCTTTGTGAAAACTCAGCTCCAAAATTAATCAGAGGACAACTGCCTGAACACACAAGGCACAAGCAACCCCAATTTTTACATGCCTGACTGAAACAGCCCCAAGAGCCCCACGCAGGCTGAGGGATCACTGGAACCCTGTCTGAACTCCCAAAGCCTCCTGGCACCCCACAGTAACACAGGGGCCCTTCTGCAGTCATAGACACTTAGAGTGCTGTCCCAGGCAGGACACAGAGCCTCTTCATCTTCACCTTCAAGACACAAAGAAAAATACGAAAACCAGGGTATTTTCCCTGCCTTTACTATACTTGATTTTCTACTTAATTAATGAAAAGCAAAACCTTTGATCAAATTCTGTTTGACCAGCAACAGGCTTACTCAAAAACTTCTTTCGAGTCCATCAACATGACTGATCATCACAGTTGTTTCAACAGGATTATTTACACCATGATTTTTTGATCAATATTTTTGATCTCTTATATTGTCTTTTAAGTTTATGGCATCCTTTACACATTTATATTCAAAGATCCACTGGATTTAAATCTTTTTTTATTTTCAAATAGACTTGTAAGCATCGCTGTTGCTATGTTCTATTGAATTACACAGGTGATACTGGCAACCCACCCCCCCAGCAGCTGGGTAATGTTAATGTGTTTTGTACCAACTTTGCACTCTTAACTGACAAACAAAAGGATGATAATCTGCACGTTCTGTTCACATTATGACTTCACAACATTTCAAAGCCCATGTAGACAAACCAATTGGGAAAATTAGAATTATGAGTTTAAGAAAAAACATCTAAGGAAAGGTGCAGATTCTTCAAAATCCAAACTTTTACTTAAAACACTGTGTTTTTATTCCATGCATTTTCACAAACACCTTACAAACAGAACTGTGGTGTCCCTTAGTTCAGCATTTCTGGAAGCCCACAGCTTTCCCAAGGAGCAGCAGAAAAAGAAGAGAGTCCCATGCTGGTGCTGTTACAGCCCAGTGACAGTCACCAGGATCAAGGAGCAGGTGCAGGGGAGAAGAAACACAACACAGCCTAATTAACACCGACTGAAAAACTCAGGGGGGTTGGACACACGCGTCTGTCATGGAGGGGTTTAAGGCCAATTCACTCCGGGCTGAGCAAAGCAGTGGCTCGTGGGATGCCGAACCAGGAGAAACGGAGAAAAAACGCCAGAAGGTAACTCTGGGGTAAAGCAGCGCCTGAGGGGAGAGGCTGAGGAAGGCCCTGCTGCCCACTCCTCCTGTGACATGGGACAGTGGCTGCCGTACCGGCGCCGCGGCACAGCCGCGATGGGGAGGGCGAATGGGAGAGGCAGCGACAGTCAGGGCCCGAGGGAAGCGAACGGACGTGTCCGCAGGCAAAGCCTCTGCCCCTCCGCGACGGTGACAGCGCTCAGGGGCAGGGGTACGTCGCCAGGACAGAGCCGGGCCACGCTGCCCCCGGACGGAGCCGGGCCGGCCCCAGGCTCGCTGCTGGTGGGAAAGGAGCGCGTCCCGGAGCAGCTCTGGGAACGAGCTCCCTTGGCCCTGCTCTCCCGCCTGGCCGGCGCTGCTCACGGCCGGGAGCTGCTGCAAACACAGTAAACCCGAGCTGCTGACCTTTCCGGCTGATCTCCTGTCCTGTGAGTGGCTTTAAATCAAGACACAATGCTCGCTGGGAATACAAAGAGAAGCAGCAGCGGTGCCGGCTTCCCGTGCAGTAGCGCGGCCAACGCGGCCGGAGCGCGGCCCGAGCGGCTCTGCCGGCAGCTCCGGGCTGCGGGGCCCGCTCGGCTCCGGCACGAACAGCGGGAAAAACCCGGCCTCAGCTCCCTGTCAAAACACATCACAAGCTGAGAGAAACATACTCAGCACCTACTGCTTGTTTCTAAATAGCCGAAGCTGTCTATGAAGCGGTGTCTGCATACGCACAAGAAACCAGCACCTCTTGAAACAACCAAAACCACCTGTCCCCAGACTGTAAGAGACACCAAGAGACAGCCCTGCCCAACATTCAGGATGCTGAATTCTGAACACAGCAGCACTCTCTTAAGTGTACGAAATGCAGCCTAAAACGGTAACAGCTAACAGTGACCTGTTAATTAACTACTCTGGCCACCTCTGAGGGAAGTGTAAGGAATAACGTAAAAGAAGCAAGGCCGAGGAAGCAAGTCCCTACCTCTTAAAAAGATCTGGACGTAAAGACATATAAAGATGTGAGTGTGTAATGTGTGTGTAACATATATATATTATAGTTCATACCACAACATAATTACTCCTTAAATAACACAGGACAGGGGATGGGAAAAGAGCCACCTGTCTTTAACTTCTACATAATAATGGTAGCATGTGCTGTCAGGACTCCAATCTGGACAAGATCTTTCAAACCCTTGAGAACCTCACTGACCAATCTTATGTAAGACTCTAAAACAACCAAAGAATCACACAGATGCCCCCAAAAGCAAGGCTGGGAGCAGGCAGCTTACGAACAGTAGCTGAAACAAGCTCTCCTTCTTCAGCAATTTCAGCTGATGAGGCCACTGCCATAATAGCACTTAAAGCAACCAAAACTCTACTAGCACCAAGAAGCCCTTGCCAAAGAGCCTCGGAGCAGCCCCTGGATAGGACAGAGGCCCAGCACAAGCACTGAACCCATGTAAAACAAACTTCCTCTGGGCATGGAAGTGAAAAAGCGAGTTAGAAAAACAAATGCTTTTTAATAAAGAACATCTGTGTTAGGAAAAGCGTCGCCAATTTAGTTTAATTTGGGGGCTGGAGTGTAAAGAGTCTCCTGCAACCTTGTGCCCAGTGGGCACAAGTGCCAGGAGAGGGTGACCTGAGGGTGCCAGGGGGGTGACCAGCAGCTCCCTGCAGGCAGGGCAGGACAGTGAGGAGGGAACACCACAAACATGCTGCTTACTGAACAGAATTTTCTTTCCTGCCCTAAAGAGCAGCTCTGTCTCAGGTTCTCAGTGTGGGTATTCAGGAGCCCCACCTAAACTCTGGAGACAAAGGAACAAGGTCCAGTCAATATCCCTCAAAGAAAATAGGAAAGGAAAAAATAAAAACAGAAAACTACTCATTACCAATGGAAAAAGTGATGTTTACATGACAAACCTGAAATTGGTCACCTAATTCAGCATAAACAATGTCCACATCTAATACATGATGATTCAGGGCAGTGACTAAAAGCAATCTGCCATTCGTAAGAATAACTAAATCTCAGGAAGTTCATCAATCACATACAATACCCAAGTTTGTAACACAATATTTATAACTTCAAAGTAGAAAGATGAAAACTGCACTCCAAGTACCCTGTGGCTATGGAGCTTTAGAGCCAGCACCAGGTGTCCAAGGCCAGGCTGGACAGGGCTTGGAGCACCCTGTCTGGTGGAAGGTGTCTCTGCCCATGGCACATTGGTGGAATGAAATGATCTTTAAGGTCTCTTCCAACCCAGTCCATCTGTGATTCTACAATATTCCAAACAACGTACCTGTCCCAAGTCTATTCCTTTCTTGGCTAATCCAACGTCACAGAACAAAAGAAAAATACTTCTCTCAGCACTAATGGAGCTCAGCTTTCAATTATAACATTCCCACAGAACAGTTAATTGAAGATACACATTTTTAGTAGAGTTTACATAACAGGTAATTTTCTTAAGCATTACATTAGATTATACTGATATGGAGCAACAAGACCTCCAGACTCAGGACTGCTGGTGTAGAAAATAATTCAGCAGATCTGACGGCAACATGACCAGGCTTAGACAGGTCTAACATACAGAGAGACACACCCTTAAAACATGAAGTTGAACTGTGTTTAACCATGTTTTCTGCAGGTACACAGCACATAGACACTGTTTATTTTCTGGCACGTGGAGAGCTCAGCCTGAGCTGTCCCTGGGCACAGAACACAACAGGAGCAGGGCCAGGGCACAGCCCCTACAGGCTGATCCCTGTCCACAGCCCACACACAGGATAAACCCAGACGGGCACAAGCACAGGACAGTTACTACTGCTGAATAATGATTTACAAGTAACTGCAAAGACTGGAATAATAGAAGTCCAGAATCTTGAATCTCCTGACCCCAGTGCTTCAAATTTAACTTCTATTACTGACATCTTACTGAAAGCTTAAAAGCTCCTGGATATTTGAATAACCAATGTGTTAAGAGCATTAACGAGAGTTAATCCAACACCACACAAACTATAATTGTTAGTAAATAGCAAGATTAACCACATTAATACACTCAAGTTTTCCATTGCTTTGTATCCTGATTGTGGAATGACACAGGGACAACTGAAAGAGTTTAAATCAAATTAATCTGCTCTTGTATGTGGATAGGTAAAATAGATCTCTGGCAAAATTCACCCTCACAACCACCACTGTGGTCTGTCCTGTGTATTTGTGGGGTTTCTTTCTGCCTTTGTTTGAAGTGAAACCTTTAAAACTCCCCCAGGCTGAACAGGGGGATATCTACAAGTGTTCTTTTAAATCTACATGGTACGAAAACATGCATAGGGGAGCAGTGCCATCCAGACTCAAATCTCCCAGAACTAAAGGCCAGTGATCAAAATGGTTCTTCCTGAGGGCTGAGTTTTATGGAGGCTTGAAAACATCCCACATGTTTTATTAATCCAGTGGTCTGTTGTCAGCTGTGGGCCTTTTCACAGCCATGCTGTGCTGGTATTGTGGAGCAGAACACCCCCTAGACTCCCAGTGCCTTCTCCACAACAAGTAAACAGATTGGTGAGAGCGTCACAGGTCAGTCATTCCATACAGACACTGCTCCTAGCCTGATACACCTACAGCTCTGGGCATCTGAGTCCAGCAGCTCAGGGAGTAACTGCAGAGCAGGAGGCCGGTATAAAAAATTGCCTTAAATCAATAAGGTACAATGTGCTCTGTGGAAAAATAAAAATAATAATGTAATTTTATCTAAGTGCTCATGTTTGCAGACAGTAACTTCTGTGACCTAAAGCTCAAGAGCTAAAGGTCATGAGCTGCATGCTCTGCTGTCCAGCAGTGTCTATCAATTCCTCTGAGTAATAAATGCTCTTTCCTCAAGAAGATACAGCCTTATTTATGTGCCAAATGCCGTGTGATGGGGCATTGCTCTGCCAGGGATGAAAGTCCTAGCCTTTCCCAGAATCCCTGCAGAATCAGTCCCAGGAGGAACATGCCAGGAGAGTGCAGGCTGTCACTGAGGCAGCTCCAGCACACCCTATTCCATTAGAAAAAAAGAGCCTTCACACCAAAATACTGCAGTCCCGAGAGAGCTGTGAATTTACTGCCAAGTGAATCAGGGGGAGTTCAACACACTAATAAATACATAGTGATCTAATATAAGTATTTGACAGCAGAGGAGACCATGAGAGTTGTTTACATACTATTTCAGAAATAAAGGGCTAAGGGAAATACTTGGAAATTCATTCCAATTTGATCTAGAGAGTAGGTTCTCAGGATTGGTGGGGTTTTTTTCTCTTCCTTGCTGCTATGCAAGTTTCTGTAATAAATGCATCTTTGACCAATGGCCCAGTAGTCCACAAAGCTTGTTTTCAGCTTTATTCAGAGCTGCCACATGAAAACACCAACCTTGTTCTGGTGATGCTGAGGGTGAGCCCAGCACAGGTGGTCTGGAACTGATGGTGTTTTCCTGTGGGATAACACCCTCTGCCAGCAAGGCTCCCACAAACACGTGGCAAAATGCTCAGCTGAGACAAAGCACCTCTTGCTGGGCAGCAGCTCTGGAGTCACCAGGAGTGATCCCAAGTCCCACAGGCACAGCCCCCAGCGGGAGCACCAAGGCCCAAAGCCACCGGTTGGGGTCTGTGAGGCACCAGGGCGCAGCAGTGCCCGGCGGCCGAGGGCTCCACGGAACAGAGCTGCCAGTGCCTGGCACCTGGCACACACCTGGCCTGCTGGGGCTCGGGAGGCAGCCCAGTGCCGGGCACTGAATGCTGCTCCACACTGCAGTACTCCTCTCAGCGGGAAAGCGAACCTCTGCCAAATGCTGCTCTCTGCAGACTGCTCCGCGTACCCGAGGGAGGGCTGGAATGAGCAGCCAGGGCAGAAAAACGGTGTGGTCCCAGCTTGCTCAGCTTAGCTGAAGGCACCTGAGGACTCTTCTCCTGACAGGTGACACTGAAGCAACCTCTTCCACTGCTGTGTGTCACAACCAGGTGCCCTTGAGCAAAAGCAAAGGTTTCGGGTTTGCTTTACACAGGAAGGATGGGGAAAAAACACCCACCAACAAAGCAACTGAACACAGGAAGCCTCAGGGGTCCCATATATATTATTACTGACATCTTGGTTATTCAGGAGCCAAATCCTTTTCCCTCCTACACCCTTGGGATAGATCAGAACAAGGTTTAGGTGCTACAATTGCACTTAGCATGCAGTTGCTGTAAGAGCAAAAATTTATGAAGAAAATATCTAGATGATTCTTTATGGTAAAAATAAAGCATACAAGGAGAAATAGGAATCTTCAAAACCACGGACAACTCAAAAGAAACAATTTAGAGAAAAAGTCCTGAAAGGAAAACAATTTTGCTCAATTAATAAAACATTGCTGGTGCAGTTTCAAGGGAGCCAAAGCAACACAACTGATACTTGCAACTGGAAATAACCATCCTCAGTATTCTCTTAAGTTTCCACAAAAGGCCATCAGACATCTGGCAGAGAGGCAAGCTTAGAAAGACATAAATTGGCAGAGATGTGTGCAGCCCTTTGTGAAGTGTTTCATCCAGCCAGCTTCAGCAGAAGTAAAATCTCAGATGAAATACAGAGATACTTTACTACTGCTTTTAAAACAGACGTACATTTAAATCTGGCATTTATATTCATTTGGAAACCTAAATAACAAGCAATATTGAAACAGTGATTTTTAGATGCCTGGAATGCTGATATCACCACATTTATTTGACTATATAAGTCTTAGGGATTGTGTTTGGGCCCCAGTTACAGAAAAGAGCCTCTTGTTATATTGATCCATTCACAGCTGTAAGGTCCTTGGGCTTCTACACATAAAAATTGGATGTACAGTCAGTGTTTCTGATTTCAGTCAGGATACACCTTACAACAACACACCAGGGCTCAATCCTCTTGTTACACTGGAAAAACACGCAAAAATCCCAAACACAGTATGTTTTGAATGTTTTCCTGTTCCCCCACCCCTCAAACAAAAATGCATTTTATAGTACAAAATGGAATTTTAGCAGCTTTCATGAAAGAAGAAAATAAAGAGTAAACACATGAGATGAAACAAAAAATACATTCCAAACTGATCTGTGCAACGATTTATTAATTCATATGAGGTTACTACAGCGTCAAAACGGCAGCACTGATGGCAATTCTGGAATTCCAGAAACCCTTCACTGCCCGGAGCACTGATGGCAGCAGCTCAGTGTTCCCGTGAAGGACACCTGTCCAATACTGCCCAGGAGCAGGTGGGCAGCAGCCCTGAAAGCACACCTTCTACCTCACCTGGGGACGAGACAGCTACAAAGGGCAGCTGTCAGTCTGCCACCCCTCAAGTTACCGAGTTATGCGCACAGAGCTTTCCTCGCCGTGCGGGAGCGCCAGACGTGAAACTCGCTGCTGTCACCGAGCCATCCTTCTTTTCCCACTTCCTTCCCGAATTTCCGCTCCCCCTCGAAGCTAAAGCAGGAGAAAGGCCCCAGCTGTGTGCCCAGGCGGGTGTGTGGTGCCCGTGAACGCCGCCCCAGTGCCCCTCAGCCCAGGCAGGCAGCTGGTGCTCCGTGTCCAGTCCGTGCCCCTCTGTGCCCACACAGGGCAGGGGCATCTCCTGCTCCAGGTCCGCTCTGCTCCCTCGGATGATGACTGAGGGCTGGAAACGCAGCTCAGTGACACCTGCCACAGGGGCTCAGGGTGGCAGGAGCTGGGGGTCTCTGCCCACCCAGCTCCCAGCAGGTCCCCAGTGCAGGCTCTCAGGGATGTGTCCAGGGGCTGGAGCATCCCCGAGGATGCAGACCTGCACCCCCTGCTCAGACCCTTCCCCACCCCTCCCTGTACCCAGGCTTCCTTCGCCAGGCAAAAAAAAAAGTCGTTCCTCTGCTTATAAACTTTTCAGGGTTTCACTCTGCCTTTTTTGCCATTAACTTCAAAGTAAAAGTCAACTCTCCTGTGGGTGCGTTTCCACAGGAAATCCTGCCCCTCGTTCACTCTTATCCTTACAGAGAACCATTTCCTTTGGCTTGAAAGCAAACTGCCTGTAGCGCTGTGCCACAGTGAATACTGTTTAACACTAAATATAGACTCTGAAGGAAGGAAACATCAGGCAGACAACAGCAGCGAGGAGTGTCAGCACGCAGTGTTGGATGAACACACTCTGCTAACACAAAACCTGCAGCATAACCAACAGGGAGATCACAGCTTCTCTTGAGTTTGAGGGGAAAAAAAAAAAAAAAAATAAAAAAATCAACCATTGCTGAAAATAAATTTTAAAAATACCCAAAGCAACAAAAGCATGCACAGATCAAAAAGACACCCTGCCAGCACACCAGACTCACAGGATCCTGACTGTTCCTCCTCATGTTAACGGTTACATTCACTTGATGCATTTTATGTTTTTAAGCACGTGGACTTTGCTCAGCTCTGAAAGCCTACAGGTTGTTTCACTTTGGGAGGTATCCCACACCACACAGAACCCAGCATACACTACCTGGTGCCCCCTTCTCTACTGACCACCCCACGCCCCCAGCCCCACAGCTCCTCAGCCCAGCCACTCACAGCTTTCCCTGGGAAAGTGAAACCTTATGCATAATAACCCAAACACAACCTCAGGAGTTTGTGTGCCCAACCCTATGTGAGAACCCGTGACATGAACAGTGACATCTAATTCCAGTTCTGTCTTCAAACCATCACACAAGGCACCAATGAGCAGCAGTGTAACCCAAACTGGGAGCTGCTGCACCCCTTTGATTATTTCCACTCAAACATCTGGCTGGGAAGGGGGGGTGCTGAAGCTTGCCAATGCACCAGCTCCCACACTGGGACTTCCCAGTGGGTACCAAGTCCAGCCTATCCTCCAGCTGCCATTGCAGGCACCATGCCCACCGCTGCCTCCAGCCCACCCTGTCTCTGGCTGCAGTGACCTCCCCTCCTGCACAAATTCCTTCCAGCCTGGCCCCACATACAACTTCTGAACTCCCACACCTCCAGCTGCATCTGCCAAGATCCCTAAACAAGGAGAACCAAATGAACGGAGTGCATTTCTTGTGTAAAACAAATGGCAACAAAATCAAATTGAAGATCCAGTCCAGAAGTTTTTGCTTTTGCCCAAAGAAGTGCAATAAAGGTTATCCAAGTACAACCAGAGGTTAAAAAATACTTCTTCCCTGGTGCTCCTGTACACGGCCAAATAAGCTCCCCGTGCTCTGGAATACACGGGCAGTTTGACGTGTGAGGCAGCACTCCCAGCACAGCTCAAATGCTGTTCCTGTCCCTATAGACACCTGTTCTGTATTTTTCCTTCTTTTCACGTTAAGTGTTGGCACATATTAATCCAATTTCCATTTGTCTCCCAATCAAGCTCATCCAAACCCATTACACTCAGCAACACAGAACATTCCACAAGGATCATTTTCCCCCAGCATCGCTGTGGATGTGACAGTCCAGAACACCGTGACCACCCCCAGAGGGGAGCACCAAAGCTTTCATGGCTCTTGGGGCACACACAGGCCCACCTCCACCTGAAAAAAGGTTTACTTGTAATATGCATTTACAGTTATGAACAGATGAATCAATTAATTAATTTACTGTCAAACCAGTGTGACCAGTGGTTAGTGATGCAAAAGGTATTTAATATCTAAACCCTCCTGGCTGCAAAAGGGCTGCTGAACATCAAAGTGGTGGCTGTTACCACAACTCTTTTGCAAAGAGAAAAGTTGTCACAGCAAGCTTTGGAAGAGCTGCTGGGCTTCCATCACTTTCCATTTGCATTTCCTGCACAATTTTCCAGGCTTTAGGCAAGAGGCGTTTTGTTTGAAAGTAACCGAAAACAGGGACAGATATTAACAAAGGGTAAAGTGTTATTTTCACAATTTTCAATATAACTCTGCAAAACAAAAACAGCAATTGAGCTAAAGCATCCCTGTCCTACAACTGACCTCACGCTTATATGTGGCAGAATTAGGGCCCAAATTACCTTTCTGCAGATTTCCACCCAACACTGGTAAAAGGGCAGGATCACATCAGGCAGCAGGTGAGGAGTACAGAAATGAGAGCACATTTTCAGAGTACACCTGCTGAAGGTAACCAAGTACCTGCAAAGCAGGAGTTCATCCTGGGAGCTGAGGTTCTGCCATGCAACCCTTCACATTACTGGGAGTACAGCCTGTGTGCTCAGCTCCTACAGCTGCATCAACTGCCTCAGCACTCAAAGCTTGTGCTTTGTGTTTGTGATTTAGACCTTTTTAGATTTTTTTTTTTTTTTAAGAAAACTCCAATAGCCAGGTGAGTACCTCAGACATAATTCCTACAAAAAATGTGACTTCTCACGATTTCTCTCTCTGTGGCTATACGAACTTGAAAACTTGAGTTAAGCATTCTTTAATGTATATCTCAAATCTCCTGATGTCAGGTTTGTTGCCACAGTTATAGTGCTGGACTGGGGGTTGGCAGCTCCCGCAGTGCTGCCCCTGATCATCCCATGACAAGGACAGAAACACCTCAAACTCCTGCCCCAGGTGTGAAAAGAAAACTCTATTCACAGCATGAGCAGTGATCTGCCAGGCTACACAGCTACAACCAGCTCCAAAGGACTCAGGTGCTGCTAAACTACCTTTCAAAGTGTCCTTTTCGTAAAAAACAAAAGCAAATTTACTTGCCATGCTTTATAAAACATCTTTTGTATGTGTGTTTGATATTCAGTAGCACTAGTTTCACATAAGCAAAGTCAAAGGGTAAAGCAGGGCAGTGAGCTGGGCAAACAAGAATAAACTGCAGAAGTTACGTACATAAGGGCAGAAACGTGAAGCACCACTGTGGTTGGGACAACAAAGTTTCACTACTCAGGCAGAGGGTGAAGGAGTTTTGCCACCCCACTTAGCGCTCCGGGGCACCTTTGCTCCAAGGCTGCTGTGATGTGCTCCCCATCTGATCACACCCTCCACCCCCTTCAGTGCAACTCAGATTCTCAGGTTGCATTTCACAGGTAAACACTGGGCAGCTTCGTTCCTGTTTGCTTCTTCCATCGGAGCTTTCACTGCACCCCATGCTACCTCAGCTCCCCCGGGCCCTGTGACACCCCAAATTACAGCAAGGAGGGGTGCCAGCCCCACACCAGTACCCAGTGTGCCAGGCCCTTTACCCAGCATGGGCACTGCAGCCTATGCCCCAATTAATTCTTTAACTATAAACACATATATGTACTCTTTATATATGCAAATATAAGCTAAAATTATATTAACTGTGAAGAATGTAAGAGCACAGGGAGCTCAGCAGGCTAGAAGCCAGCATAGAAGGCTGCTGTTCAAGTACACAGGCTGCTCCAACTCCTCGCAAATTTTCACTGTCCCCCTGAAAGTTTCGTAGATTTCCACAAGGCTCTGTCCTGCAACAGAGCAAAAACATCTCCTGGCGAATCCAGAGTGAGAGCAATCAAGACAGGAAGCTTTGGCCAAAAATAAATAAACAAACCAAGTCAGTTTCCCACTATTGATACAAAATGTCTTGGCAAGGCTGAGCAAGCCACAGGGTTTTACATGAAGTTAGGCAGCTTATCCTCAAAATAATGGCATGTGAAGTAAATGAAGAGACATGACAAGGAGCAAAGGATCTGTGACAGACTGAATCTGGCAGGCACACAGGATCTGTGTGGAAGCACAGTCCAGACAGATGTGATACAGAAGGTGGGGAAAGCCTTTTACAGTAACCAGGTGCAAAGCAACAACCTGAGCAAGCCAGGCAGCAGGACTGACCATCGGCCTGGGCAGAGGATTAGCAAGGTCATGACTGAGCCAGGAAAACATTGTCAGCACTGGGGTTGGTAGAACCACTCCTGTGGGACTCCTGAAGAGATTCTCAAGCTCATGGGGAAGTTGCTACTGGCAGAAGGCTTCACAGATAAAAAGGGAGAAACAAAAATGACAAGGCTTAGCAATATTCAAACCCACATGTAAAGGAACAAAAAAATATGCATGCAAAACACCTAAAAGTGTTTTCCCCAACTCATTATATAGCACTTTGCTCTTCTACACCCATCTACAAAATTATTCACAAGACACAGCCAGGAATAGAGACTTCCAATTTAGAAGTTGCATCTCCAGAATGTTTTTCCTCATTGTAACCATGTCTTGCTCAGATAAGAAACAAGACTGCAGCAAGAGAATTGATGCATCATTTCCCCAGAACTACTGAACTCTTCCCGACCAACTGTTCATACACAGTCTGGCACACTGGACTTGAATAAGCACGTGTTTGAAAATTAAAATGCAAGTCAAGCACTGCAAGACCATGTACTCTGGGACCTGCTTATCAGCAGGAAAAGTGTTTCAGAGAAAATCACTCCCTTTTGGTACACAACATTCACCATCCACTGCTGCTGACAAGACAGACTTTGGAGGGAACACATCTTCAGTTGAAAAACTTATTTTCCACCTCCAAACCCCCAGCTAGAATCTGAAGTAAGGATGAGTCTGCAGCAAGGACGGGCCCTGGGAAGGGAGGTGACTCCACGCTGGTGGGCAGCTTGCACTCCCCTGGAACCTTCTGCAGCTGGCGTGATCACACTGCTACTGCTAAGGGGTCCGACAATCCTATTCTATGTATAAGAAATTTAAAAAGCCAAGCACAAAAGCCCTTCTCCACAAACACGTTTACTCAACCAGGCTAGATCCAGCACTAAAACCAAACGCGTGGCACCGCAGGTACCAGTGGAAACCCCCCAAGAACCAGACAGGAATAACGCTACTGCAGCCAAAAGTCATTCTGTATCCGTGGCTCCAGAAATTCAAAGCCACTATGGAAAATATTGTATATTTAAACCTAACTATTCAGAGATATCCTGTTTGCAGTGAGGTAACACCACTATTTTTCTCTGTCACAAGGAAGTGCACTTCACCTAGTATCAACATTCCTCAGGGCGCTGGAATGGCTCTTTTCCTGTTTAGGAAAATGGGCTTCAGGCTCCCATTAAACTCTGAGAAAAAGTAAGGACAACTTTATTGACTTTTTCTCCATGAAATTTTTTTCATATTTTGAAACATCCCAAGTGAATTGTGGGTTACACTGTGAAAAGATACCTTGAGTTTCCTCTGATCACCTGAAGGAGATGAAACTGCAATGGACTCATCACTGGCTACCACAGCACGAGGATGTATTTCAGGACAACGTGTGGGGACACACTCACAAGGACAGCTGTACATGTTTTTACATGCTTCTCTAGGAGAGCTCTGGAAGCATGTATTTATGCTAATTTTATTTGAAAAGGAAGGGTAAAACTGTCCTTCTATTCAGGATTGAGAATTAGGATCATCAACACAATTGCTATTCCCTTGGGCTGGAAACAGCCCCACAATCCTCGCGCTGGAGCTGCTGCCTCCCAACAGAGAGAGCCTACAGGCAGCATGAGGAGGGAGAATGGAGGCTGCAGCTCAGGAACCACCACCCTCGTGCAACCCTGCATCAGACTCTCTATATATTGTGATTTTTTCTCTGTGCTACACTTTCCTACATTGATAAACTGTTCTCCACCTCGTGGAGAACACAATCTACAGCCCATTCCACAGGAAGAGAGTTATGGAAACTGTCAAAACCTACAGCAAATAATTCACCATCACATTAATTTAGTTTAAACAATAGCAACTGCTTCCATCCTTAAAACGGATTTCATTTTTCAAAGCAGCTCAGCACTAAAAACTTGGTCTCTCCCCAATTCCAGCCCTCCTGGAAGAGCGCAGCAGTTGACACTTCCCAAGACACCCACAGCCACCCAACCCCGGGTCACCAGTCTCCCAGCAGGTGGAGCAGAGCCTGGCCACACCCAGCGTCCTCCCCAAAGCCCCTCTGACACACAGAGGCACAAGGAAGAGGTCAAATAGGTGACCTGAATGCTGCCCTAAACCTCAGATCCACATGAGGAGTGGAATTTCCTCCCTCAAAAAAGTTAAGACCTGTACTCGGCTGCTAGAATACTTCCTTTATTCATAAAGTGAAGAACAAGTGAAGGCACTTCACTTGGTATTTTAGGAAAACAACTGAACAAGTGAAAATTCTCTTCCTGCCCTGTGCTTACAGCCTTCTTACACACTCAACTGGATTTTAAGTTTTCACACAGATATTTTTCATAGTACCACAAAATTTACTCAACTGCAGTTACAGGTTAATAAAACTAACAGGAATTATTTATTAATGCACTCTTAGTATCTGGTATATACAGGCTGTTGTATACCTGTTTTATATCTCTGCCTGAAACTAAAAAGGTTTGATACACTGGAATTAGCTACATCCATCACCATATATCGTCCAACTTCAGAAGTCACCACAGTCACAACAAAACAGAAGCTTCAAACTTTCTCCCAAATTCCACAGCAAAACATCAAGTTTTTTATACTTCTTTTTCTGGGGCTCAGGAGCTCAGTTTTCCACCTGAGCTGCCAGCACAGGTGTCCTCGTGTGACAAGTACACCATGAAGGTGCTGACACTGGAGCTCAGTGCCAGCCCACCTGCTTTGCCACTTCTATTTTGAGAACAGGTATTTCAAAGTGACAGGGCATAATTAATATGGGCAAAATAGACCTACTCTTGTTTTCAACCATAACTGGCCTGTCAGTAATCCTTAAAGCCACACCAAGTGTCTGAACCATGTCAAAACTCCAGAATTTTCCTCCCATTCTCCAATTGCCAGGCTTTAATTAAAAAGAGGATATTAGCCATGGTGATCATTTCACAGCTCATACAGATTAGAGTGCAAAACACAGTAAATGATGAAGCTGTGACCAGTTTTGAGGACTCAGCAGGGCTCTGGAGGTTCCGTGAGTTTGAATCTCCTCATCTGACAGATGCATGAAGTTGCATTGAGCTGCTTCAGAACCAACAGCCATAGCCCCAGCCAGAAACTGGGCACGTGACAAGGAATCTCCCCAGACTCAGGGGAAGGAGGATATGGCTGTGGAGCAAGGCATTTCCTCAGGGAGCAGTGAGGTGGTTATTACAGCAGCCTGCAAGCAGCCTGTCGGGGCCGCACTGCCCCCACAACACGACTGGCACTGGTTTGTTCTGGGGAGCTGCTGTCCCTGCAGGGCACAGCCAGGCCACCCCCAGGGGCTGCAGCCAGGGCAGGGGGTTGAAGGGACCCCGTTCTCAGGACAGCACAGCTCTGATCGGCATCTTCAGACACACCCTTCTGTGCAGCTTTACAGTCAGAAAACACTCAGGATGAAAACAACAGATTCACAGCCAAATCCCAGCTGGGGTTCCCTGAGCATCCACCAGACTGGGCTTCTTCCTGGCACCATCCCACGCAGATGGGCTCTTAATGAACTCACCCAGATTATACATCCTCAACTTGGTTCTCCCACTTCAGCTGTGGCTTTTAAGCTGTAATTACATTTATAACCCAATGACAGGAGTGTATATGGGCAGATTCTCAAATGGCAGACAGAGCCATAGCGCACACTAAATTAACCATGAGTACTTAGCTACAGACTGGTAGGAACGGTGCTCAGGGCAGCCACTGGATCTAAGCAAGCTGCATTCCAGCTTCAGGCTGAAAATTCCCTGGCCCCAAAGAACACTATGCCCGTACTTATGGGGTGGGTGCACATCTGTATATCTCTCTGTCTATCTAGCTGCTACGAGGAGTTAAAGTCCTTGAGGTGCAAACTCTGGGGCTCGCAGACTTTTGAGTGACACTTCTGCCTATAACAGCAAGACCACCCGTGGTGCAGCTGCGAGTTAATTACCCAGTGGGGAGACAGCAAGACAGTGCAGTTTAGAGGGAATAGCAGTGGAAACAAATGTGTAGTAAAACCAGCACTGCCAGTATCACGGTGAAGACTTCGCTGACTTTTAAAAGCCAAGCAAGTTGATAGGGTCAAAAGTTAATTTAATCAATTTTACTTGCAATTACGTGCCATTTCAGGTTGGATTATTATATGGCTAAAGTATGAGCAAGAAAGGTCTAAAAGCATAATTCCATCTTTACAAAAGGAAATATTTTCATTTTTTTTAAATTACAGAATCCCCCAGCTTTATTAGTATTTTCAAGGAGTTTCCTAGGAAACTTGAATAACTATGGATTACATTTTTTAAAAAATTCTTCATTCACAGTTCCAACACAATCACACAACCAGAGACAAAACCACTTCACTCAACAGCCTTAACACTCAGAGTCAAGGTTACTCAGGAAATACCTTCTAATTCCATCAGAGGTGATCCTGGAAGCAGCCCTAGGCTTCCAGAACAGAAGTGTATTGTTGAAGGCAAGTGCCTGCTATTCAGAGTTCTTCAGTGGGGCTGTTGAATATACCAACTATTAAGAGAAAGGAACAGCGAGAAAAAAGCATCGTTGTTCCCACACGGACCAAATCTTGCATCTACTGTAAATACATTAGCAAACACTTTACAGCACAGCGCCTTTGTGTCTTCTGTACCTATGCAAACATCTCATTATGGTTTTACTTCCCTTTCAGAAGGCTCTCACATCCCAAAACAGTCCTTCCTATCAATTTTTTGTTGACAAAACAAGAACAAAATCCTGATTTCTTCCCCTTACTGTTGATAGGAGTGAGCCTGCTGAATCTTCTCTGAAAGAAACCACCAGGAGTGATGTACTCCAGCCTTAAAGACAGGTATTTAGCCCACAAGATCAAACTCCAGGTAGTCTGAATGCTGCTGTTCAAAATCAACAGATTCTTACCAAAACCACTGCTACCAAATGGTATAGAAGTGCAAAGACAGCGTTTTCAACTGAAGTGTCTTATCTTGTAAGTGTGACTTAATGCATTAAACAGACATTTCCCTCACAGGAAATAAAAAATATACCAATTAAAATAATTTTTAAATATCAATAAAAAATATTGAGGACTTGGTCTCCAAGTCCATTTTGGAGCTTTTGAAGCATTTTAACCTGCACTTCACCATGGATTATCCAAGATACATTATTTCCCACAGAGACACAAAGCACTTAGTGTAGACCTCAACAGCGCCCAGGGCGAAGGCAGAACAGACACTGAATGTCAGGCTTGCTGTTCCCAAGCAAACGGCTTGGTCAGGCTCTAGAGCAGCAGGAGAGCAGTGCAGAGAATTCCAGCTCACTCCATCCAGGAAAACAGGGAAACGCATGCCATGAAACATCCCCAGATACAGCTTCTGTTTTCCCTTAGAGAGCATTAACCCCCAAACACTTCCCGCACTTACTTCAGATCTCATGAAATGCTTAAATTTTCTCTAAGTCCCCAAATCCCACTCTCTCAGCTGGCACGAGGCAGCTGATCCCAGCCTGTGCCCTGGGCACTGGTCACAACCTGCCTGGCCCCACAGCCCGTCACTGTCCCTTCCCCTGGCTGGGGAGAGATGTGGTCAGGTCCCCCCACCCTGCACATGTGGAACATGAGGGTGCAGAGGAGCAGCCAAGGAGCACCTGGGTCCCCTCAGTGCTTCCCACCACTGGACATCTGCCTTGACTCCCCCATGACACTCCAGCTCTGTCTCACTTCCAGAAGTAGCCCAGGCTCATGGGCCACCAAAAGCCATGAATAGAGCTTTCTAGCCAGGGTGGGGGGAAGAGAGACAGATTGGAGGTCGTGAGCTGAGAAGACCTGCCCTATATTCCCCCCAGTTTGCCCAGTGTCCTCCTCTAGAGCCAGTCCCATTTCTGTGACAGTATTTGAAACCAAATCAGAAAAAAAGAGGTCCTCAACAGTACATAAATAACACAGAGATGCATCTAAAGGAATTCTACAGGTAAAACAGGCAAATATCTGCCTGGGCTTCCTAACTGTGAAAACACTGTGAAGTTTTGCACTGGTTTGTCCGGGCGCTCACCAGATGAGCACTCCCACGCCGAATGGAGGCACCCAGAGCTGCCTCAGCGCTGCTCACCAGGGTTCCAGGAGAGCTGCCTGCCTGCACTGGGACGTGCAGCCACACCAGCCTGGGCGCCGTGGGACACAGAGCTGCCCCGGCAGGCACAGCGGGCAGACACCCACGCAGACACCTCTGTGGCAAGCACAGCCTCAGGGTGCCTGCCCAGCCAAATGCCAGCTGCTGGCAGAGGAGCCCAGGCACCTCCCGCAGGAGCACATTTCCTCATACACTGCCCCCAGTGCTGTCCCAGCCTTTGGTACTGCTGTATGCCCTAGTCAGGGATGATTTATTTGTTCCCTGCTACGTGTAGCAGCATCTCCCTCACTCATCTTTTGTGCAAGAGCAAGAGGAAGATGTAAGTGTAACAGAGATCCGGGGTTTATTCCTACGCTGAGAGTCTGAGCTTAAGAAGTCTTTTCCTCAGCCTTATTAACAGCAGAGAACCAGCCTTCTGATGTCAACACCCAGCAGGCAGCTCATGTCCAAACAGTTTCTGATCCTGCTACACATAAACCTGAGCTCTAGCACAGCTAAAGCCAGCACAAAGCCTCATGTCCTGCACGAGTGGCCAGAGGCAGAGCCACTGCAGTGCTGCTGGGAACCAATACACCCAGAGCTTGGGGAGGGATCCAGTGTGCTCAAATTGAGAGTAGCTAAATGCTGAAAAGATTTTGCCAATGATGGTTTTGCCCCTCCATCTTCCCAGCTGCTGCAGCTCAGACAGGGAAGCTAAAAATACTTTGCTTTCTATAAATCCCTTTTCCATATGAGGCAGAGCTGTGGTTACCACAGAGATGGCACCACACAATCCCCACAGATTGCTCCACATCACCGAGACTGGATGGAAATCCAAAATAACCTTCTGATGACACCAGACCATGGCTGCAGCCAGGCTCACCTCCATGGCCAACACAGCTGCCAGAGCTGCTCGGAGAGGGGCTGGTGACCATCACTCAGGATGATCAGCATGGCTGCCTGACAGCACTGGGAGAAGGGGGGAGATTCCCTCTTTTTAGAGCAAACATCCACAGAAACCACTGCCTTATATTCCAAAGTTCCATAAAGCATCATTTGAGTACCAATTCATTCACACACAGTCTTGCTTATGAATGATTAATCCCAATGGACAGGACAACTCCTGAGAACTCATTCCTTTTCCTATTTTACCACCAAACACAGTAATTCTTCAAAGCCAGGAACACTGCAGGGACACAGCCCTCCTGTCAGTGCCAACAGGCTCCCAACAAATCCAATAAGCCATGGTGTTCCTCATGATGCAAAGCTGAGCCTGCTTTGAATCTTTCAAAGTCCAAGAAGAAAATGTCGCTGATATGTTTCTGAAAGATTTGTCCTATTTTACTACAAGGAATTGAAAGTTATAGTTCTATTGCTCTACTGATATGTGAACAGCAGGAAAAATGCTAAAAGGATGGTACAGTGTAAAAATGAGGACATGTACAAAAGAAGATACCTAGACAAAAAGAGGAAAAAAAGAGAAAAAATATCCCTTCATAGACAACTTACCAAAAAATCATCCCAGATTAATACATTCTCTGCACAGCCTTGCAAAAAGCTTGATATTCCAACCATCAGTAAGAGATATTAAAAGACCAGGCAACAGGGTGATTTTGAAATAATAAACCACTAAATTTCCCAAGAACATCCTTAATATAAAAAGCAAATGCAACCACCCTCCTCAAATCCATGGCCCTCAGCAGCTGAGTGCTAGATGTCCCAGGTCAGATCCCTCTACATGTCCTCACACAGCCGGTGACAGAGACACCTTCCATCCAAGCCCTTAATTTTAGAGAGGAAAGAATACTACTACCTCCATTTGCTGGACCTGGTTTTAATAAACTCATTGATTTCAAAAGAGTTTTAATCAGTCCAGTTTGCAGGATGTAAATCAGTAACAATAGTGGCAATAATATCAATTAATTTCTCCAGCTTAGCAAGCTTTCTGTACATTTCCTCATCCAAAGGAAAAAAGAAGAAAAATACACAATCAATCAACCACATTATGAATTTCTGAGAAGTCCAGATACACGAGATACCCTATGGACAAGACAAAAAGTAGTTTTCCCCTTGCCTTTAAAAAGTAAGTGTTGCCAAACATCGGAGCAGGTCCAGAGGAGGCTTCTACATTGACCACAGAGCTGGAACCCTTCTGCTCTGGAGGCAGACTGGAGAGTGGGGGCTGTCCAGCCTCAAGAAGAAAAGGATCCTTGGAGAGCTTAAAGCCCCTTCCAGTGCCTAAAGGGGCTCCAGGAGAGCTGGAGAGGGACCTGAGACAAGGGATGGAGGGACAGGACCCAGGGAATGGCTTCCCACTGTCAGAGGGCAGGGACAGAAGGGATATTGGGAAGGAATTGTTCCCTGGGACAATGGGGAGGCCCTGGCACAGGGTACCCAGAGAAGCTGTGGCTGCCCTTGGATCCCTGGCAGTGCCCGAGGCCAGGCTGGACGTTGGGGCTTGGAGCAACCTGGGACAGTGGGAGGTGTCCCTGCCAGTGGCAAGTGGGTGGGCTTTGAGGTCACTTCCATCCTAACCCATCCTGTGACTCTGATCGAACATATGAGTGCAAATCAGTCTGACACTTTAAAGCAGGGTCACACCTTGTCTGCTCCCCAAGATCTGTCCCCTGTGCACAGGAGAACAGGAAGCACCCTTACACCAGGCACACCTGCAAGTATCATTTCTTTCCTTGGTTTCCCAGTGGTTCCCACACTGCCCATGGGAAGAATGCCACCGATCCCAACAGGTAGAGCCCAGCTTGTCCTAAACTCAGTAGCCAGAACCAGTCATTAAATCCATACTTAATGGAAATCTTCAAATTCATCTCACACATTATACCAACTAACAGGAGCTTTCTGTAGATTCTAAAAATCCAGCAGCTCTGAGAGGTTCTCATTCTTGAATTATTTAAAACAGGCAGTCTCACTCTCTCTGTGTCTTCCTCTCCTCCCTCCCCCCCATTTCTCATTCCTGTCAGTACATACAAACATTCTGCAATAGCTTTCAAAGTTCAAAGGGAACCACAGCATCACAGCTGGCCTCTGATAAATTTCACCTACACTCCCATACACTACTGGCTGTAGAACTTATAAATGAAATATTTCTATTCTCAGCAGATTAGATTGTTGAGAGAAAGCAGATGCCAGGAGAGCTGGAAGCATCATTACCACCAAGGGCCCCTGCAATGCCTAGGAGTTAATTAGGTGAGATAAGAATGAAGATGACAGCATAAAGCAACCCACAGGCTTTGCAAAGCCTGTCTGCTGCACACCTGAAATCGAGCTTAACCCCAAAACACATGAATAAAACATGCTGGCCAGGCATCTGAGACAGGCACATCAGGAACACTGGGAACAGCTTGTAGGACAAGTTGGATCTGCTTGTCCCTTCATCAGCATGGAGAAGGCTTCTCAGTGGGAGCTTTCACAGGTCTCTGTGCTTGAAAGGAACAACACAGTTACCTGTCCAACACCCTCTCCAGAGCCTTAGTAAGAGCTCTGGTCCCATCTCCTCCTTCACTGCCATGGAAATCTGCATCTTAAGGATGAAGTGTGGGATGAGTTCCAGACAGCTGCACCCGTTTTGTTTGTGCCACCTTGGTTGTTGTGCTTTGACCACACGTGATGCTAAGGGAAAATAAAAGAATCTACTTGCACAGCACAGCCCTAAACTGTGTTTGCCAAGCTATACAGAGAGGGGGAAAGCAAGAGGAAGGTTGGAAGAGAAAAAAAGCAGGAATTGGGTCATGTCCAAATTGACTGGATAAAGACAAAACTTTGAATGAAGGAGGCTGTTTCCTGCCCAATAGAACTCTACGGCACACAGTGCACTCCAAACGTACACCACTGTACCTGGCTACAAAGTCTTTGCCTGGAGCTTCGGCTTTCAATAATTTCACTGCAGAATTCATCTCTTAAGATGCAGCATGTCCTACAGACAGCTGCTGCTGAAACCACTTTCCAAAGAGAAAGATTCATCAGAATTTCAGTCCTTTGGCACAAAAGAACCTTTGTGGAAGATGAAAAAAACCCAAAATGGCAGTTTTTATCCTGCCAGGTATCTCCCTGCACTGAAAACACTTGAATAACATTACAGAAGTCCACGGAAAAAAAAGCTCCACTGTAAGAGTTAGTAAACACTGCACCCTGTCACTCAAAACCCAACCTTCTGGTTAGTCTTTCCATCTCTGTTTCACCTAAGAGGCACATTTATGTTTCTGTCATTACAGCCTTAACCTGAAGATACAGTGCCTTCAGTCTATGCACATCCATGCACAATACTTGATGAAGGCAAATAAAATACAATAAAAATATTGCACTACAGTGTAAAACTTGGTTTATCAATTTTCAGAAAGCTGTCCAAGGAGATGGTTCAGGAAAAAAAAAATTAAAATCCAGTAACACTTGCAGGCAGCTGTTAACCGCAGTCACAGCAGTCGTGCTTGAGGGTCAGCTGGAAATTCACGTTATTTGCAGTTGCACCCTAACACAGAACATCACAAGAGAGGCTCCCAAGGAGCGTGGGAATGGAATGGCAGAGTTTGAAACACACATGGCCAGTCCTTTACAGCCAGTGATGCAGCGAGATCACTTTCACACAATCACTTTTCCAGTAATTACCACAATTTGAGAAGAAAAAGTAATTTCAGTGAGTATCTGAAAACAAACCATACTAATCCCTAACACAAAGGTCTCATCAAAACCTTAGAGGATTTGCTAAGCACAGTTATTAATACTTTGCCTGTCTGGTTTCATTATATTTGACATAGTTTCCATATGGAAACTTACACTAAATTTCATCAAGAGCTTTACTTTGTTTAAAACATCAAATCATCTAAAGTACTAAATATGTGCAGATATAGGAAAACATCACCTTTGTGGGTTATCCTTATATAGAAGAGTGAGGGAATTCACACACAGCTTCACTCCAATGCTTCCTACTTCCTTCCTGAATAACATATACCTTATCCTTCAACCCAATCCTCAGCTCTTTCACTCTGAATACAGCTATTTTGGCTTCACTACTTTTATTTGTGAAAATCCTGTTTGTTTTCTTTGCACCAAGAGGCTTGAGAGTTCACTGAAGTTACTATAAACCTTATGAAATCTCCCATCAAAAGAAAATAAAATTATTGGATGTAATGGCATCATGCTAATCAGCCATGTTACAAAAAAAACCCAAAAAACAAACAAAAAACAAACAAAACCAACAAAACACCACACAGCTGATAAACCAGTAAGAACAGATACTAGTCCTGTCATCTTTCCATTCCTGTCTTCCCTTGTACACAGTCACAGTTCTTGTGTGATATTTAATGAAAACCCACTAAGTTATACAAGAAATAGAAGCAGCCATATCAAGGTCAGAACTTGGATAAACAATTTCACATCATTTTCATTAAGATTGTCATTACAAATTCACATCTAACACTCAAAGTACCAAGTTATGATGGCCTCAGGAATCAGTCAGGTAAGTTGGACCCGTGTCTGGAGATGCCCTGACCTGAGGCCAGAGCCCTTAAACACAGCCCCTGGTACAGAAGTGCTGGTGCCAGCGTCACACGGGCACTCACAGGGCTGTGCCACAGTGGTTCATGCCAATGCTCCTTCCACCCACTGCTGGGAACCCAGCCAGAAACACGGGAAAACCCGCATCACCCGCCTCTGTCCCAGCCGTGGATACAACCATCTGTACAACTGAGATTCAGGAGTTTTAAAACACTGAACACCAGGTTCAAAACATGATGAAAGTCCATGAATTGAGAAGTGCACTTTGACCTTTGTGCTCTGTACTAAATATAAAGATGTGACACAGTTCATCTCCCTGACAGGTACGGAGGACTGACATCAGTATGAGAGATACACATTGATTTTTATTAGTTGATACGTTGCAGCATTCTAAAGGAAGAATACAGCAATTGTGCTTGGGGCTTTTACCTTTAGCTATTTGTCAGGTTTAAAAACCAGCAGAGTATCAAACTTGTTTATCTTGAAAACAACCTGCTCTGTTTGACAAATTAAAAAAAAAGGTCTATTCCAGAGATGCTAGTCCTAAACACTGTTGAACTACCAAAATTAGCAGTTACTTGGCAAAAGTCCAGAACTGGCATGTTTTTCTTTCCCTGTTATCTCCAGTGCTCCATGACAGAGCGTGGCTGTTGTTACCAAAGGAGCAGCAGAGCTCTGGGCTCACACTCAGCTCACAGGCACCAGCCAGCAGCAGAGGCTGCCAGCAGCTTCCCAAGAATGGCTGCTCTCACAAACCTAACTGCTGGGAATGTCTGTGCCGAGTTTAAAAAAAGAATAGCAACTTGAGAAAGAAAACCCAGTTCACAGATGGCAAGCAGAGCTTCTTGTGGCTAGAGATTTCAGGGGGCCTTGCCAAGCAAGGAAGGCAGACACATTGCAAAAAATATTCGATTTAACAAAATGGGGTAGAACAGAAATTGCACATGGCCTCCTTTTTTTAAGGCCAGATCTGATGCTGCTGTGTTTGCAAAGAACACTCAAAGAAGTAAACAAGATGCAGAGATAAATTCCAGCGAAAGTCTCAAACACTGCTCAATGAAAGCAGGCCAGTTTTGCTCCCTGCCTTGGTTTGTGCTCTGCCATTTATCAGAGATAAATTGCAAATATCAGGCAGTCTGGAGAGAGGACGCTTCAGAGACCTGTGCCCCTCTATTTTACCAGCACACCTGCTGGGCCAAAAGCCCCTCACTACAGCCATTTCCAGAGTCCCATGAGGAGCACAGGCTTTTCAAGACCTGGTTCTTGCCATCCTTGACTTCCACACGCAAACCCAAGGTGTGCTGATCTCCTCTGCAGATCCTGCTCAGCACTGAGAGCCTCTCTGGTACTCGGTTAGGCAGGTGACAGGAGGTGCTACACCAGTGCCGTGCACCCACCAGCACAGGAACTAACGGGGGGAACTAATTATTAATTAATAATCAATTAATGTGCCAAACAAACAATGTGCAGAGCACGGCCACTGCGCTGAGGTGCAGCACTCCCTGAAGTAATCCCACCTCTATTCCTACTTACATTATTTAAGCAAAACCCAGCATCTTCTGAGAAGGAGCAGCAAAGCTGTAGAGCAGGCTCTCTAAATCCAATCCCCACACTCCCAGCAACAGGTACCTCCATGTCCTTTGGCATTTGCTTTGGTTTTTTTCCACAAGGTAAGATGCTTGCTGTACCCCAGGTTCTCTATCAAGCTCTGAATTTTAGGGAGGTTTTACAAACAGTTTGTTTTCCCATATTGAGCCCTCATCTCCTCAGTATATGCTGTCATTTACAGTACATTTGTACTGCCAATTGTACTCGGGGCTCTCCAGACACCATGAGATTAATCACAAATACTACCTGAGCTCAGTTCAGTTGTTGCTCCTGTTTGAGATCCCTAAACAGCCGGTACGTCTTGCAGTATACTACAGAAATATTTATGCAACCTGGCTTTAGACACGAGAATTTCCATTTTATCCATCTTTGAGGCACAGGCAGTGATAAAAGGAGGAGAAAAGTACAAGACAGAAGGGAGAACATTGCTCCAAGAAAACTCACTACCATAGAGCCTGGGTTACCCTTCCAAACCTAGAAGAGAATTAAAAGGACCAAAGAGATTTACCACCTCTCTAATAACTCACTTGAAACACAGTTCACTGGGGCAGCATTTATTGCAGCCTATTTACATCACATTTTCTTCAAGTTCATTGTCAGAAGTCAGTCCCTTTCAAAATATATAAAAAAAACCACACAACCAAAACCCCCAAAACAAAACAATAAAAACACACCACCACAAAAAAAACCCCTGAAAACCCAAAAAAACCCCAAACCCAACAAAAAAACCAGCAAAGAAAGAAACAAAAAACCTCATCACACAACCAACAAAGTGCATTTCTAAACTCTGGAGATAAATCCAGCTGGAGCCCACCCGAAGGCACAGGCACAGTGCTGCGGCAAAAGGCACTGATGGATGAACGCTGGGTGCCGAGGGACAGAGAGAGCAGTGCTGGGGTCAGGGCTGTTTCCACACCTCTCAGGCCATTGCAGCACACCCCACTGTCAGTCCCAGCCCCGCTGACCACAACAGGAACCAGAAGCAAAAAACCTGCAACTTGGTGTTTTCTGAACTGAGAGGTCTGCAGTAGTTAGTCCAGACTGTTTCAACAGCTCTACCAAACACCTTCAGCTACAAGGTAAGCAGCCTTTCCAGCTATTTTTTATGACTTACCATAAGCTTACTTGATTATGAAGGCCAATTCGCCTCTGGATCCCTCGGTTCCGGGATCAGAGGGAAAATGTGACAGACGCACAAGAACTGTAGCAAAGCCAGCTCCACAATGGAGCAGATGATCCAGAGAAGCAGATAAAGCAGAGTACTACAGGAAAAATACCCATTTTAAGCAAGAAAAAGCATGAAAAATTGAGCAGAACACATGGAATAGTCTCATAAGCTCTCTTTGTGAATGTCACATTTCAGAAACATTGGAAATTTCTGCTTTAACAAACAACTTCATCATTTTTCTGACTTTTTTATATGCCCATTTAATGAGAACTTCCATTTTCTTAAAGCTTTTAAGTTTATGATTTAATTAAGACATTTTGGAAGAAGTGCTGTGAAGACAAAGTAAGAATTTCAGTTCTGCCAAGATCTTGGGAAAACGTCCTCACATTTTTAACTAATTAAAATACTACTGAACCTTCTGAGAAAGCTGAGCAGCTGGAAGTATCTCCCTCTTGAAAGGTGTGATGTAAGGAAGTGTCAGTATGTGCACATTTCAAGCAAACAAAGCTCTGTCTAACACACTCTCCAGTTCTCAACAAAAGCTCTGAGGAGCTCTAAGGAACACAGTAACATGACCCAAGCATTCCCAGACTCCTCAGCAAAGCCAGCTTTTCACTAAAGCTGAGATTCACCACTGGTTTTTTCTTGTATTTGGAAGAAAAAACAGTAACAACATTCCTGCCAAGTACGAGGCTATATAACATTCACTTTTAACTGTCTAAGGATTTGGGAGTTTGGGGATTTGCTTGGGGTTTTTTCTTGGTTGGGTTTTATTTGTTTGGGGGTTTTTTAAAACTTTTTTTTAAACAACTGTCTCTTATCCAGGATATATATTAATATTTCAGTATTTGTGTGACATCCCAGAGAGGCTGTGATTCTGGATAAGAGCCCTGTCCATCCTCCTCTGCTCCAGTCCTTGTTCCTGTTTCTGGATCCCACTGCAGGGATGAACCTAAAAGTCGCAAACCATTCAAAACTGAGCAGCTCCTGTGCATTTATGGTGCGTGGCACAGAGGGGTCGCTCCATTTCTAGGACACGACCCTGCACAACTTTCAGGATAAACCCATGCCCAACACCTCGACCAGCAGATGAGACACTGACTCCTCCAAAAAAGAATTCACACAGCTGCTTTCTGTTTGCAGAGAGGGAATGGGGCGATGGAGAGACAGCACTGCCGATATGCACGGCCTCAAGGGACCCCACCAGCCCCGCCTTCCTCCGTGACCCGCCCAGAGCACCGTGAGATCTGTCGGAGCTATCTGTGCTGCGCCCTGCTCCGCCGGGACCTCGCTCCCCAGGAAACCCCCCGTGAGCCGTGGCCGGGCCGCCCGGAGCCCAGCACGGCAGGGAGCTCAGCCCCGGGCCACAGCTGCGGCTCAGGCAGCACCGCCCAGCCAGCGGGGGTCACCTCCGCGATCACGGCTGGAACTGCCGGCAGAGGGAAGAGTCTGAACCTGCCCTGCTGCCGGCAGCGATGCGGCACTGCCAGCGCAGCGAGCGAGCCCGGCCCGGCCCGGCCCCGGACAGCTTCACAGAGCCGGCAGAAGCGCCGGCTGTGCCAGGTGAATGACTCCAAAGTAAACGGCAGGTCTCTGTGCTGTAAATGACATAGGGACTGAACAAAAACATAGATCAAGAGGAATACTTTCTTTTTACTTTCTGTCCTATGACGTGTTTTGTCGGTTCTCAGAACATGACTGCACCAATCATGCTTCAGGCAAAAAACAGCAATGCTGCAAACACAAGAGTAGATAGAAAAGAAACATACAAGCGTAGCTGCTTCTCTGCTATTAAATCACATCCCACCACGTGCCTCTGCTGCAGCTTCACTTTGGGGTAAACACCACATCAGCTGCCAGTGAACCCTGTGGATCCACTGCCCTTTTCTGTCCCAGGCACTTGGAACGGTCTTCTGGCTCTTTCCCACTTCTGAAGTAACTGGGAACAGCATATTTATTTGCTACTGAAATGTCAACAGAAAAGCAAACAAACAAAACCCATCAGATCTGCAAGCCTGACTTGGAGATTCCCGTTCTCGCACACTAAGAGGGCATGAGGAAGCTTTCACAAGATTTAGAGACTTTATAAGCTGACAGACAACATGCATGGTTTTCCTCCAGTTTTTAGGAAAGCATGCACATGTTTCAGTTCCTGGAGCCGTCACTCTACAAAGCATCTGGAAATGGTCTACAGCCATAACAGAAATGCAGATCAAAAGGGAATGAGGATTTGCCACAAAATGTTGAACAGAGAAGTATGCCGTCATCCCTAGCAAGTGCTGGAAAGCAATGGGCAATGGCATCAGCAACAAAAAATAAAACCAAGGAAAAAATGTATGACTGGCTACAGAGTCCCAGAATGGGCATTCTAGAGATCCACTCCCTGCTCAATAAAGTCTCCAAGAGCCAGGAGACTCCTTGTCCTGATGGCTGCCAAGTACCTCCAATGATGGAGGTACCATAACCTCTGGCACTTCCTTATTGACCTTTCCTGCACTGCTCCAAATGCAGAAGTTTCTACCCTTATCTGTTTAATATGCACTTTCAACACTGAATATTCACAGAAGTTCATTATTTTTAAGAAACGCAAGCAAGTCTTGCACGGAAATGCACCTACTGATAAAGAATGTCTCCCTTCATCTGGCTGATACAGTTCTGTCTTCATCCATCCTGGGATAGAACTTACTGCTCGCACACTTCAGTGACGCTACAACAATAATAACAGCCTACAAGAACAAGCAGTTCCACACAACAGTCATATAATTTAGGGAGAAGTGGGAAAGGAACTACAAATCTTTCTTTATTGAGATAAGTAAAAGGTGCACAATGGTCATAAATAACAAATACTTTAATATTTTGTAAGGACAGCTGAAGAGAAAAGGGTTTGGTTCCATTTTGCTAAAAGGCTGTCCCACAAGACAAATGAGAACTGGCTTCAGAGCCTGGTGAGCAGTCGAGCCAGGATGAGGCCTGTCCTCCCAGCCCAGAAAAACAACACTGCCAGTTCATGAAAATAAACTTGTTGTAGCAGAAGATTTTTGGGTCACATCCAGTTCTCTGAAGCAAGTGGGTTGGTCCTACCATACTGTCCCACCCAGTTCTTGACTTCTTTATGTGCCTGGCAGCATTTGAAATTAAAAATAAATTTAAAAAACACCCAAACAGTTTTTAAATTTCTTCATCCAATAAAAAGCACAATAGGAATTCTAGATCAAAACTTTCACTGTGAACAGATGGTTTTTAAAAATATTTTGAATGGTGAGGTCAGGGACACAAACTCTTTTGTCAAAGGGAACCTTCTCTGAGCAAATCTGCTGCACTGCTGGACCCAATGACAGCTGTCTACCCAAGAGCGCACGGGAAGGGCTTCACTGCCCAGAGAGTCCAAGAAAAGTACAAATTCTGTCAAATAAAAATTCTGAAGTAATTAAAACAGAGCCAATGGTGGCTGAGGCATTTCATGAGTACAGACTTTCCTCAAGTTATTTTTGTACCATTTCTTTTCATATTCACTTGACACCCTGAGTTCAGCATACAGTTCTGAGCTGTTCCTACATGAAAACTAGTTTTGCTTTTCCAAAAAGATTGGTAAAGCCTCTGAACTTAGAGCTTGCCACACCAAAAAACTTCAAAACAAACTCCCACCGCATCACTTTAAAAGCTTTAATGAAAGAACTCAGAATTAGGTCCTGCTCCCAGTGCCTGTGTGCCTCTCACTGTTCACCCACTGCAGTGGTGAGAGTGCCACCAGCCCGGTACAGAAGTGCTCCAAAGAGCCCAGCCATTAATGGGCAGTGCCTTGCCAGCACATTCAAGCATTTAAGGACAATGAAAAGAAATTTCTTCTCAAGAACGCAGGTGAAAACGGAAAGCGAGGAGTGAACATGTAGAGGCAGCTCTACCTCACGCAAAATACAACAAACAGGTTTTGGATCCTGCGTGTTCCCATGGTAGCCAGAGCCTGTGATGGGCTGTGCGAGCGAGGCCTCGTACCAAGGGCTGAGCCTTCTAGAGAAGGTGACGTTATCCACATCCTGTAAACAGTCTGTGAGCCTCACCAAAGCACAGACCCACACGGAGCATCTTTCCCTGCCTGTACTTACTCCCAGAGCTAAAGAGAGCTGCTTTCGCTCTGAGCTTGCGCAAGCCAAGAAGCTCTTGTTAAGCAGAAGGCTCACAGAACTCAGATTATCTGAGCTTTTCTTTTGCCAGGAGCTTCTCCAGTAACCCAAGGAGGTGCATGCCCGTACAGGCTGTGCTGCAGTCTGTATGAGGAGCTCCTCTGCCTTGCTTGAGCTAAAGCTGAAGGAAGAAGCCATTGCCGTGGCTCTCTCCCATGGCCCACACGGGCCAGCTCCCCCGACACACGGCTGTTTGCACACCTGCTCTGGCTGCAGAGCCGTGCTCACCTGCCATCACAGCCAGCTTCAGAACCTCCAGAGCATCCTTCCGAAACCCTGCCCTTTTGGGCAGGAGAACCAGGACACCGTGTCCACAGCCTGTCCCAAGCAGGGCAACGCCTCTGTCACTGGGACAGCTGTCGGGGAATCTGCTGCCACTGGCTTTGGGTCACTCAGGATGCTGTGGCGGAATGCAAACTGAGCCCTGATTTCCAGAGCCTAGCCCAGCACTCCCACCGTTAAGCACCACTCCTCCTGGAACACACCTTTTGCCCTGAAGGCAGTTATTTATTCTCCAGACTGTTTTGAGGGTCGGACAGTCCTGGGCAGTTGCTGCACAACACAGGCACACAGTCCCTGTCTGAACTATGGTGGCTACCGGTCTCCCATCCAGTGACCTGCAGCCATAAGTGCTGCAGTCCAACACTCTGGGTTCCAAATTACAGCCTAATTTAACACAACGTATTTTGTGTTGCAACAGAAAACCTCCAAACCACCTCATTCCAGCACCATTCAGTGCACTGTCCCTGGGCATGCCTAAGAGGAACAGTGCATGGCTTCCAGATGCAAACAGCCCAAATCAACATGTTTTCCTTCTGGCTTTCAAAGACTGAGCATAGGCAGGACGTGAGCAAATGTCACACTCCCAGGGCTTCTGGAGCTGCCAGTGATCTGCAAGGAACAGGCAAGGCCACACCGTGGACTGTGGGAGAGCTGGCTGAGGCCTCCAGCATGGACACAGAAGGTGGGCAAACACAAAACCACGGGTTTGTCTTAGAAACAAAAGCTTGTGTGTGAGAGAGATCAGGATTTCTTCTCCTTCACCCACACGTTCTCCACAAGCTCTGGCTGAGCAGAACCCCCGGTCAGGCTCTGCCCAGGGCAGGCAGCCCTGCACACCACGCTTCACCCATCGCCTTCCTTCTGGCTCTGCTACAATTCTGTGTGACATTAAAGCCTCTCCTCACTAGAGCTTCTGGCTGAGAACTGTATTAGAAAAGAAAGCAAGGTGAAACCACAGAAAAGAAGACAAAAAAAAGACAGGGACAGCAGGATTTGGTAAGGAATATAGGTGCAAGAGCTTTTCACCAACTTGGGAAAGAGTACAAGAAAAGATCAAAAACTGTTTTACTGCGGACAAACCAAAACCTGAAGGGAAAATGCTTCCAGTCACAAACCACGAGTGAAAGGAAAGCTCTTCATGTTGCACCTTGGCACTTGTAACAACATCCCTGAGCCACGGGAATTACAGCCCAGAGGTCCCAGCTGTGCTGCAGGGTGATAAACACCCAGGTATCAGTGACAGTCACACCCCCAAGAGCTGCTGGAACCGACCCTAAGGTACCTACACCACAAGAGAACAAAACCTGTGACAACACCACAGGTTAATTGCTTTCCTTCGCTTTAATGTTCTGTTTTCAAGGATATCATCTGTTACAGCTGTCTGAGTCATGAAGACGAGTGCTTAACAACTTGAAGACATCAATGAAAACCATCAATTACATCTGACTTCAAATATCATATAAGAACAATGAACACTTTTGTTTGCTTCAATACATGCTTTAACTTCAAGTTTTGCCAATAACAGGAAAACTGTTAGAAATTAAAGTGATTAAATAAAATATGTACATTTTAAAACGATGTACAAATACTGATAGTAATGCTAAGAGTGTTAAGTACTACACACGATTGGAAAAAAGAAGCCAAAGTAACATTTTACTTTTAATACTTGCTCTTCTGCAGAATGATGATTATTGTGCTTAATGTGACCTTCTCCACAATATGAAAAATAACATATTTCCATGGAAGTTTCAGCAGGGGAAGATGCCACTTCAGTAATAAAAATGCCAAAAGGATGCTAAAGGACTCTGACAGGCTGTTCAAGCAGCCACTGAAGTCAGAAAGTCCTGCTTTCCAGTGACCACTTCCTGTTCTCCACAAAGAGAGTGAAAGATGATTATAGAATAACAAATAAAGTATTAACCTACACTAACATAGATGTATTTTGAGAGCTTCCACATACTAAAAACATACAACTGGCTTGCAGTCACACCTGTCTACCTGAGTTTTTCTTTTTTTTTTTTTTTTTTCTCCAATTTAAGGTAGGAGTTCAGGGGCAGAGGACAATGCAAAGCTACAGTCAAAGTGGCAGATCTTCTGCAGGGTGGTGGAAGAGACACCTTCCAGAGCCACAATGAAAGCCAGATTTGTGGAAACCTGACAAGCTGCAAAATGCCAACTCTACTGCTATAAAACCACATTAAAAGAAAGGTGTAATTATAATGCACTTTGCCGCTATTACCTCCTCGTGTTCCATGTGCTCTTGTTGTCAGTGATAACACTTAATCAAAAGGAAAAAAAAAAGATGGTCTGTAAGACAAACCTCTGAGCATCCTCCTGAAGGGAGGCTAAACACTGTACCAGCTCTTAATGGAAACTCTTTTGCTCAGAGAATTGTAAAACTATCTGCTAAAAAGGAAAAAGTGCTGGATTTTTGCTAAAGAAAAAAAGTGGGTTTTTTAAGCATACAGCTCTATCTTGGAGGAAATCTCCACCACCTGTGCTGCCTGTACTGTTACTGCTCCAGTCATCTGCAGCAAATTAGAGCTTCCAATTTTACAAATACATGGATGCACACTAACATGTCACTGCTTTATTGCACGCCTGCTTTAGGTCTTGCCCCTCATTTACACTTAAAAGAGGACTTTTCTCTGCAGCTCATACTCAGCTGTCACTCTAAGTACACCCCAGGGGCTGGTGGGGAGCAGGACATGCACCCTGGGCCACGGCATGGAGCTGGGGGTGCTCTGAGCGGGGCACTGGTTACCAGTGACCCCCCAGCACACACTGGCAGGTGTCCCCAGCCTGCCCTAGGGGTGCCAGGAGCTGGGCTCCCTGGAAGCTGACACTCAGGGAGCCGTAAATCAGGACCAGTATTCAGCTCCTCTCCGAGCAGGCTGTGAGGGGTTGACAGTGACCTGGTGGAACTGCACATCTGCAAGCACTCACCCTCTAGACACAAACAAAGGAGAAGTTTCTACCAGGCCCCACCCCTCAGCCAGCCCACAGCTGTTTCACAGCACAGGTACCAGCGCTTGCTCCTTGTCCCCAGACACCTGGCAGAAGCACCTGTGTAGCACAGGCCAGCTCGGGCAGTGCTGCTGGTGCAGCTCCCGTGCACAGCCCGTGCCCACCAAGCTGCCCACACACATGCCCCTAAGCTCACCCCCAGCGCAGAACACAAGCGACAGGGAAGGATTTTCAAACCAAAATCCCCTTCCACAGCATCATACTAAGAAGGGCACACAAAGCCAGGGCTAGTCCACAGCCAGGTCTACCTCAAAGTTTCACCTCCTGCACAGGGAGTTTAGAATGGAGTAAAACGAGAAAGCCTCCTAAGATACAACATAAACATGAGTATGGCAGAAACTGAAAGAAAAACATTCAAGAGTCTGCCTTGGAAAAACAAACAAACATAAGGTAGCAACAATACTTAAGAAATTAACAGGGCCACTCCCACAGCAAAAAAAAAAACAAAAAAAAAAAACAAAAAAACGAACAAACAAACCAGAAAGCAGACACCAAAACAACAAGAAACTAGAAAGCACAGAGTGCAGAGTCAGATAAAGAGAAGTTGGCAATCACTTATTTCTACAGTTCCCATCAAAGAGAACACTGAAAAATACTTTTCCATTGGCCTTCTATGTTATTGCTCAAAAGTACCTAGCCCTCAAACGCAAGCCTGAGCTGTGAGCACACAATCTTGCAGCATCAAAGAGAGCAAGACAATAACCCCAAGTCTGGGGCCCCTGGGAGCCAGCCAGAGTGCTCAGTGCCAGGCTCAGCCCTGGCAGGTTCCAGCCTGGCCACAGCCCCGCTCCCCCCAGACTCTGGGCAGAACAGCCAGGGCACAGACCCTGTGGCAAAGCCAGGCCAGGACCCTGCTCCCATCAGCCTCTACCCTCACCTGGCCAGAACACGAGCCCAGGCTGCCCACTCCCCCCCTGCCAGCTGCCGACCCAGCCCACCTGCAGGAAGCTCCCACACACTGGAACATCCCCGAGAAGCATCACCCTTACCTGGACAGGTTGGGTTAGTTTGATCTTCCACTCTGTAACATCAACACTGCCTAACCCTAAGGATGGGTTAAGCATTTCTCTGCAGTGAAATAATGACTTTATTTTAAAAAGCCACAGTGAATCAAATATTACCTTTCACTCAATCTCATAGCTGTGATTTGAAAAGAGGGTGCCTTGAATTGTAACATGCTAGTCTTAATGATTATTTAGAAATCAGAACTGAACTAATACATTTCCCATCCTACCACATTTGAAACATTCCACAAAACACAAATAATTATTAATGGGGGGGTGGGGGAAGGGAGGAAGAGAAAAAAGCCAAAATGAAAGCCAAAAACCCTCTTACAGTTATGAGCTAATACCAGTTAAATACACAGATGTCCAATACCAAAACAAACCTACACCCACTGTTTCAGAATCAGAAAATCAGGCTTAGACATGACAAAGAGACACTACACTGTGATCACCACCCATCAGAGGGGCAGGCTGTTTTGAGAAATGATTATGGGAACTATTTCTACCTCAAATTCAATTGATAGGCTTCCGTTTTTAACAGAGGAATACTTCAAGTTCATACTCAGATTTCAAGTTTATTTATAATAATACTACAAAAAGGACTTGAAACAGGAAGTTCCTTCCCTGCCCTCTTTGTGTACTGTATGAAAAAGGGACACATTTACCCAAATGTGGGTAGGTGAAGGCCACCTCAGAATGGCACTGTCACATGAAGGCCAGTCAAAGAAAACAGAGGCACAGGTAGGGCAATAATGCTGTTAGTCATTCAGAATCCTGGCTATCAGCACCATACAGCAATTCCCTGGCACACTTCTCCCCTCCTTCTCTTTTAAGCTAATAAAATAACATGTTCTGGTTAGCTTTTACCTACCTTGTCATCACTGTACATCTATTCTGACTAACCCTGTCCTGAGAATTTAAGAACTACATACATCCAGTGTATGAAGATGGAAGGGTTTCTGAAGCTCCGACCTGATTTAGGCTCATACGCTGCAATTTCAAAAATAACAAGTGAACTATTTTCCAACCCAGGGAGAAATGTCAGAACCTGTACACCTAAGTCTGCTGAGCATCTTGAAAATCCTTTCCCTAAAGATCTACATGGAGACACTTAATTTAACAATATGGATTGTTAAATTCACCTGAAACTGACACTAAAACATGATAAGACATGATTGTCAGCTGTGAGCACCACGGCAGTTTTCGAATGTTTGCGCCTGCACCCAGATAAACACACAGCACACAGTAACAAAACTTCTGGGGCAGCCGCAACACTGAATTGCAAAGACCTCCACCTGGCCCCTGCAGCAGAAACAGCCACAGCTGTGCTGCACTGGCCATGAAATGCGTGTGGTGAGGGAAGCTGTCTCCATACAGCCTCCCCTCAGCTGCTGCTCACACCCCTCTCCCAGGTGTCTGTCACAGGAAAAAGGAGCAGCACTAAGCAGTTTAAAAGCAAGTGAATAGAATGAAGGGCATATAGCGGATTGGGGAAAAAAAACTCAGGACATAAATTAAACTCCTGTACAGCAGTGCAGTGCCAGGCAGATTGAGTCTGTGCCCACTACGGGACTCAGCTCATTGCAAGGTACATGTGAAATTCTGTCAATGCAGATAGAGGAAGCAAAGGAAGCAAGGAATCAGGGAGGGAGAGAAAGAGGGAAAGGATGGGATCACAGGTTTGGGTTGGAAGGGACTTTTAAAGATCATATTGAATTCCCCTGTCATATGCAGGGGCATCAGAGGAGGGAGAAAAGAGAGAGTGACTCATGGGTAGCCTGAACTCCATCTTTTGTTATTGTGTATACTGTGAGAAAATCAGGAAATGATTCTATAGAAAGAAAAGCATTACGTGCTTAAGCAAACACAAAGGTACTAAAAATTATACACATTCATATTCATGAGATGCACATGTTCACGTAACTTGGAAGAATATTTGAAGATCTAATACTCAATCATTAACATTTTTAATGAAGCAGCAAAACTATCAGAGGAATGAAACAAATCCAGCTCAGTCCCTCTTCACTTTCCAATGTTTATTCATGAGCTCCCAGGTCACCACTGCAACAGGTAATTAGCGGATGGGGATGGCTGGCAGGAGCAAACCCATGTGTTATCATAACCTGCTTCTGGCAACTGGAGAGCAAAAAAAAGCAATTTCCCCCTCTTTGCAAAAGTACAGACAGGTCAGCAACACCAGTGATCTAGGAAAGACTGTCCCACTCAGGCAAACCTGCCTACAGAAGGCATTTGAAGCTATAAAATGCTGGTCTCAAGAGCATTTGCACACCCAATTAAACAGCGCTCACACAAAACACACCTGAAGTGCAAATCACGCTGCTGGCACACAGCACCACTCAGGGAACACACGGAGATGGGGCAGCACAGAGCCATCACGGGGTTTGCTGGGTGGGAGGCGGCAGGAGTCCCACCCTGCAGGGCCCCCAGACCCAGACCCAGCCTGCAACAGCAGCCTCTTACACGGGCACCTGCCCTGGAGCTCCAGACAGGAATGCCTCCCAGAGGGCTCTGGCCCACAGCAGGTGGGACCCAGCACCAGAGCTAGCAGGACACCTGGCCCTGGCCACCCCACCTGCCCAGTGCCCCTGCACTGCCTTGGGACAGCACACACTCTTACCCCACCTCAAGGTCAGGCAACATCGGACTAAGAGTGCAGTGGTTAATTAAAATACGTATCACTCACTGAAATCAGAAATAGAACACATGAGTTAAAGGAATGGGAAGTGATTTTCCAGCCCAGCTCTGGCGCAGTCCATCAAAGCAAGTCCTTGTCCAGGGCTGAAATCATTCCAGGTCACAGCAAAGAGACATATTCCTCGACTGCACAGGAAGGGTCCAGCAAGCAGAAGCAGCCACTGACAGCTCCCACACACAACTCAAGAGCCAAGACCCCAAACCCAGTTAATGTCACCTTTCCTGCACCCAAACTGCACTAATGCAACTCCAGAAGCCCAGCCAGGACTCCAACAGCCACACATCAGGACCACAACCACAGATATTCTGAGCAGTATTTCCATTTCCCAGCCTGCAGCGGAACTAATCCAAACAAGCCCGGTTTTGCTACTGTAGAAAACTCAATTTTTCATGGCAAGGCAGTTGCTGGCTAGAACTGAAGTGTGTTCCTTCTGGTACAGCGAACACTGCACAGCGAGCACCCTGCAGGAACAGCCGGAGCCACAAACACCAACCAGGAACAACCAGGAAATAAACGGCTGGGTCTGACAGCCGGGGATTCCTGCAGTGACAGGGCTCGGAAGTGCCTGCTCTTACCAAGGCACAAGAGCACCTGGACTCGCAGGGCCCATAGAGATGGTGGGCTCGGTGACACAGAGGTGTCACTCCTCAGCTCCAGCCATGGAGCAGGAAAAAAGCAGGGACCAGCTGCCAAAACCCCACTGAACACACCGGCACCACTCACACAGCGATGCTGTGTGTGCCCAAGGCCACAGCCATGACAATTACTATGAAATGAACATTTTCACAGCGTTCATTTAATACGAAGTGTAAAACTAACTGTGGTGATAACAGTAAAAGTCTACTTAACTTGAAGAGAAGGTGAACTGCATCCTTTGACTACAGACAGCTGTTGCAATCAAAGTGGGAACGTTAGAACAGCCTTTAAAGTGATGAAAAAGCAAAGCAGACTGTGACGACCAGACAAAAAACCCCCTCGGTTATTGCATCTCAGGGCTCCGTGCATCGGGCGTGGAGCAAAGCCCGTCCTAACACACAGCAAGAACAAACAGCAGAAGCCTGGACCCAATTCTCTGCCAGGTATGTATTACTCTATAACGAGCAAAGCCCTGGAAATGCTCCCCTCGCGCTATGGGACGCATCTGCACTGCTCGGGCCCAGGGGGACTTTGCTGCTGGCTTCAGCCGCTCTCGGGGGGCAGTGCCCGGGGTGCGGGAGCCCAGCGACAGTCATCAATACCTGCCTTCATTCACGAACCGAACCGAGCGTTCCTCTCTCTGCTCGCCTGTGCCAGCTGCGGCTTTCGCCTTATTTGCAGCGATGAAAACGCTCCCGAGGTTTGCCCGAACACACCACGCCGAACAGAAATTACGCTGCATTTTCGTGTCACACCGTGCCCGGGAGCCGGGGAGGAGTGCCCGGAGGCAGGCAGAGCGCTTCGGGGGCCTCTGCCGCTCCCCTGAGGAGACCCCGGACGCTGCGGACGGTGTCACACGGCGACCGCCTCAGGGACAGGGACACGGCACCGGCGCCCCCTTCCCCCGCTCCCACGGCTGCGCCACCGCCCCGCACCCCAGCCCTCGCTCCGGGCTCCGGCAGAGCCGTCCCACCCCCGGGAAGCGCCGGGACGCGGTCGGACCCCCCAGCGCCACCGGCAGCCGCAGTCAGCGGGCGGCGCTGGGACCGGCGTTCCGCGAAGCCCCCGTTCCCCCCGGTGCCCGTGGTACTTACGTCGTCAAAGAGGGACCCGACGTTGGCGGTGACCAGGAGCACCCCGGCGCCGGCCGCGGCCGTCTTCCCCGCCATGGCGCGGGCGGAAGCGCGGCCGGGAG
>WEKY01056082.1:347907-409971 GCA_013390045.1 Picathartes gymnocephalus
CGGGAGCGGCTCCCCAGGGCCGGCCGCCCCTCCGGGCAGCCGGGGGGTGTCCCCGGGGACCGCCCCGTGGGTGCCACCGCCCGAGCGGGGCTCGCGGGAAGCGGCACCGGCACCGGGAGGAGCCCGGCGCAGCATCGCGATAGGGCTCTGTCGCAGGGGGACGACGAGGCGGTTGGCGATGCTGGACAAGTATCCCGCCGCTCGCCCCGGGAGCGAACACCCCGCGGAGGGGCTGGGCTCCGGGGGTCCGGGCAGAGCCCGTGGGTGCCCCGGAGTCTCCCGCAGCTCACGGCAACCCCCGCTGCCGAAGAACCTGCCCGGTAACTTTGCCAGAGAAACCTGTGAAATGAGAGATCGTGCTGCTTTGCGTGAAACATCCCCTGTGACGGTCCGTGTCTCACGGCCGATCAGAGCAAGGGACACAACGCGCGGAAGCCCCGTGCCCGGGCTGGGGAACCTGGGCCCAGAGCGTAAGTGACGCTGAACTGATGGGTCAGTCCTCTCAAGTCTCCTCTGTGGCAAACTTTATCAGGCAGGGATGCAACTGGAATGGCAAAAGCTCTGCTAGATCCTGAGCACCGGCCTTCCTTGTCAGAATACAATTGTACAATTAAATAAAAAAATATATTGAAATTCTGGAATTCTGCCTCATCCATGGGGTACTTGCTGGCGTCCAGTGATCTGTGGTACACAGATATATGCAGTGCAGAGACACGGAACAGTGCTGGACTTCTCTGGAAAGTATTTTCCAAGGTTTTGTGCAGCTCCTGAGACAACTGCTGCGTAAGTTGCACTGTGGATAGGGTGATCTTAACGTGGATGCCGCCATCAGAGCTGTCAAAAGTGAGCTGATCCAATACACCATCCTGGTGTACCTTGATACATTCACAGGCAGGGAAAAAGAAAATAAAATGGGGAAGGAACCTTTGCTGCTGCTGTGTTTTTGGCACAGTCTTACAGCTTTCGGCCAACAGCGATTACATCAAAGCCAGGGTATGCTGGAGGGAGCCGTGTCAGATTACACCAGCTGGAAAGGGATCCCAAGCCATATGGCGTCCCGGTGAAAAGTTTGGCAGTGCTCAAGAACAGGAGACTAGAATGTAGAGAACCCAGCGAGGAATCGCCACTGCGATGTGCAGAGGCTTTGCCAATTGCTTCAGTAGAAGTTCTGTACTGGGAGTATCGCAGCTGCACGCAAAAAGAGCAGTGTCCGACCAATGCCTGGGCTGATGGCTGTGAATCCCACACCTGCACAGAAGGGAGTGGGTAAAAGCTTGGAAAACAGGAACATAAAGTATCACAGCATATATAAAGCGTTTGCAAATGAGTTCCCTCGAGCCTGCTTTATCCAGTGAGGTATTATCATGGAAGCTGTTTCCAAAAGCAGGGAACGCTGAACACCGAGTGAGGTGCAGTGGTACCTGAGAGAAGTGGCTGTGTGGGAGGAAGCACAGACCAGGCAGAACATCCCACATCCCCGCGGAGAAGGGAAAGGGACAGGACCAGCCCAGACACATGGCCTGGGCAGCTCCAGCAGTGACACGTGGCAGGAATGATTGAAGGCAGATTCTGAGCTGCTACAGGAGCCAGTACAAACATCATGGAAGATGCAGGGGAGGAGTAGAGGGCACATGAGCTGGTTTGCAAGTCAAATTGTGCAGGGCTGATACTTTGGTACTTGCTAAATTTGGATGAACAAGATCTGTACCTGTGCTATGTGGGAAAATAATTGCGCAAATCCGTTTGAGTATAAAAGTTTGCCTGTGGCAATGGGGAAACGAGCAGTGAGTAAAGGGCTCATAAAAGGTGAAGGTTGAGTTATGTGTCCTGACGGGAATGTTAAACCTCAGTGGGTGCTGTAGACCTGATGCTTTCCTCCACCTAACGCAAAAGATAACTCAAGAGGGGATGGCACAATGTATTGGTGGGGAAACAGGAATAAGTATGAAAGTGCCACTTCACATCTCTTCAGTGAGCGGGGGCTGTGGCTGCCCCCAGCTGCATCCTCACCAGCTCCAGCATTCCCAGCTCTGACCCTGAACTGTGTCCCACGGGCTCAAGGGTCAGATGCAGGTCAGGTGTTTCTCTTCCTCCCCACACAGAGCTGGAGGGCTGGTGGGAGCTGATCAGAGTGTTACTGTAGGGAAAACACCACTGCTAGCTAAGGTTGCCTCAAGTTTCCTGTCACAGCTCCTCCAGTACTTAAAACCCAGACAGTGTAGTCTGAGTATTTCCAGCCTTGGTGCCTGCCTTGAATGCTAAGATTGAGCAAGAGAGCTCACGAATCAGGTTAGCTTTTACTAAGTAGCTTTGCAACAATGAGGGAAAAACAGTCTTGAGGCTGAATTTTTCAAATCACCCTGAGAGGCAGCCCAACATCACCATCCCCATAGATTTGTATTGCACAGCTTGGAAAAACAATGTCAGTGCGTGTAAAGGTGCCACAGAAGGTTGTCTTGTAGGTTTGGGCTATTGTGTTTTCGACCCAAGTTGCAGTATTTTCCCACTGAAATAAAGCAGGAATGTGGCAGTGCCAGGCCAGCACTTGGAGCTGCAGCTGCCTGTCTGTTGGAAGGGATGATGGAGAGAGTGCTCACATGCACAGGGTTATGCAATCCCTCTATAATCATGTATGACTTACCTTCATCATTGTCTTTATGGCTTTACTAATTGGCTTATGCTTTTATTAGAAAGATCTTTATGAGGAGCTTTTTACATGGGCAGGAATAACAACAAAAATCCCAAACTACATCAGATTAACCTTCTCAAATGTAATGTCATGTTTTACAGCCTGAAAGCTCTTTTCTGACCCTGAAGGATGGACTCCGCTCTTCCCGAGATGGATCTTAGTGGGTTTTGTGAGACCTCCCAGCACCTGGTTAAAAGGGCCATTTTGTACTTTCTGGGCTGCAAAACACAGATGAAGGAAATGGTCACAGTGATTTCACTGTCATTTTTTGGTTCACAATTTGGGAGGGAGGAAGGGCCACTCTAACATCTGCTCCCTACATTGACTTTGTTGCTGGTGCCACAGAAACCAGAGTAGAAAACCTCCAATGTGGGGCTTGGTGTCTGTTCTGTATATTATTGTAAGAGCCAGAGCCAGACACCCAGCAATAACCCAGGGGCTCTCGGGGAGGCCTTGCTGGCATCAGCTCAATGGGGTGGCTTCTTTTAGCAACACAGAGCTTGCTAAAGGGTCTATGTCCAAAGTCTCTTGAGCAATAAGAAAAGTTCATGCTGATAATCATCTTCAACTATGTCAGCTGTATTCACAGAATAACAGAATCACTGAGGCTGGAAAAGCCCCCCCAGCCCAGCGAGTCCAACCTGTGACCGACCCTGGCCTTTTCCCCAGCCCAGAGCACTGAGTGCCACATCCAGGCCTTATTTGGACACCTTCAGGGATGGGTACTCCAAACCCCCCTGGGCAGCCCCCTCCAAAGCCTGACCACCCTTTCAGTAAACATCTGATGCACAACAGGGACAGGTAATGTCACCTTCCCCATTCTTCCCTTCTGAGTGTTTTGGGATAATGCAGGTAGAGCCTTGTCCCCTCGTACCTGGGTGTGTGTGGTGTTTGCACAGTAACCATGACACACATTAGTCACCCTCAAGTCCAGGCAGTTGCAGAGAAACTGCCAAAAGCCCAGTGCCATTAAGGGATGGGGATGATTTTACTTGTGCCACACAGTTCCTCAATTACCACTGGCGCTGCATCCCTGTCACTGTGAAGCATTTCTTACTGCCCAGCTCTGGTGTGCCACGGCTGCTGTCACTGGACACAGGCACTGCAAGGCACACGGATGCTCTGGAGACTTCACAAGCAGCCAGTGTGAGTGAGGGCGATGAGGTGAATAAGTGTTTTTTCATCCTTTAAAATGTGAGTCCCGCCAAGCAGTCACTGCATGAGCACTGGGAGGTTACTGGCACAGTGTGTTGCCCACAGTGGGATGTGTCATGGGCAGTTCCATGGCTGTTCTTGCATTTCCTGGAGTCTCACATTGTGTCTCTGAGCCTGCTGACTAACCATGGCATTCAGGAGAGCTGAGCTGTGCCATGCTACTGCTGTGTTTCCTACTGGGCATCCCACAGGTGTTCTCACAGCAGTCACAGGGCTCTCATCACTTTCTGGTGGCTCCTTAATCTCTGGCTGCCTTTGTAGTGTTCTCACACACTTTCAAATGAAACTTACAGTAATTCCTCTAACAGCAAAAATGAGTTGGAAGGGACCTTGAAGCTCATCTTCAGTGTTTAGTGTTGTAACACACACAAACAAATGAAATTTACATGAATTCCTCTAACAGCAAAATGAGACCTACACATGTTTAAGATGGTTCTTTCAGTGTTTGTCACTCACCAAATAAAGATTAACACAGAGTTTTGACCTTTTAAACTTTAGCCAAAAGAAGTATTATTGTAGAAACCAACCAACAGCCCTACCCTCAAATTGCTGCTCCTGTTTCTAAACATTTTGCTGAATAAAAGATTTTCTGTACATTCTTCCACCTCTTTGTGTTTCTCATATTTATTCTCTTCTCACAGTTCTTTCCCTTATGAGGATTTTTAGCCCCAGATGGGTCCATCTGGTCTGCTAAATGCTACCCAAATATTTACTTTTTACAGCTCATAAAGAGTCACACCTTGCAAACACTTCTTGAGAAATCCTAAAGCATTGTATAGACTTTGTTTTGGGGTGTTTCATAGATAAATGAGGTGCCCTCCTGGAGGAGGGCACAGCAACTGCCCATCACAAGGCTGCTGCCCTTTAGGAGCGGTGCCAGGTGGGAGGACAGTGCCTGGGAAATCACACGTGCCATTCCCAGAACTGTTCACCCTCGGGAGCAGGAAGCCACACTCCAAGCAACAGCAGTTGGGAAAGGTGGGGCCTGGGGTGCTGGAAAGCTGCAACACCATTTATTTGTTCGGTAGAAGTATGGATTGAGTAGTGCTTTATTCCAAGACAACAATAAATGTGGTGCTACCATGGTGGGTCTCAGTTCCCCTGGGTGCTTCGAGCTCAGGTCTCCTACAGGGACAGCAGTGTGTGTGGGGAGTGTCCCTAGGAGCCACGGGGGTGGCAGTGTCAGCATGGAGAGCGTTGGTGAACGATCCTGTGATGCTCTTCTGAGTGCCCTGGGTTTGCTTCAGGTGTCCCAGTCTGAACCTGCTCAGCCTCCAGAAGGCTCTTGAGGTCACTGATGTTCGGGGCAAAGCAATGTGCTCCCAGGCTGAGCAGCCTTTGTCCCTCTGTCCCTGCCACTGGCAGAACCAGGGCTGCTGGGGTGGGCAGGGACTCCGTGCAGCACCTCAGCTGCCAGATGTGGTCTTGGCGTGAGCAGGGAAACCTTTGGCTTTTCCCTGTCCTGCTCTCTAAGGGGGTGTGTGAAACTGGGGCTCTGTCTCTTGGATCTTTTGTTGATACAAAAGTGAAAAAGTACCTAAAACCCCTTGTCATCGTAGTAAAAGAGGAAGGACACACAGCTTTCAGAGCCAAACTCCTTTACCTGGCCATTCCCTGGCAGAGCAGCGGGGCAGCTCTGACCCTGATTTTCTGCTGAGAGCATTCAAAACTCATTACAGTTGGATTTGGGCCTCTGCTAGCTGGGGATGAGCTGTCTCTGTTTGCTCTTGGCTAAAGTTTAGTCTCTGTTGCAAAAAGTTGTATGTACAGAAAGGTGTGAAATGGAAAATTTTATAAATATATGGAAGAGATTAGAGAAAGCAGGATATCTGAACAGCAAACCATTGGTCACTCTCCTGTGTAGCAATCTTCCAGAGCCCAGTAACAACCTGTCAGACAAGATGTGAACTGCTCCATTTCCTCCAGCTCTTTTAATGTGTGAAAAGAGTGTAAAAAGAAAAGTTGAGGACTTTCAGCTGATTCTACCAGAACGTGAACAAAGAAGGACTTTAGGGGATGTTAAGAAATTCCCAGTTCTGCTCCGTGGTATCAATCCCTCACTTTCATATAAAACAGTAAGAAAAAACACCAAGACCACAGTGTCATGGGATTAGTGTGGAAAAAAGTCACAGGAGAAAGAAGAGCTTGTTGAGCATGAATGTGTTCACATGGCAGGTATCATAATAATTATAAACTATTTTTTGAAAATCTGGATTCATTGTATTGCCCATTTATACCTGGTAGAACAAACAACCCCCTAAAAACAAAGAGAAAGCCCAGAAAACCTTGGGGGGCCGGTGAGATGCACGGTGGCACACTAAGGGAATTAAGGATTTACGCTGAGCAATTTCCTCATGAAAAAACTTAAAACTCTCTTCCCAGAAGGCCGCTGATTTTCATGATGAGAAGAATTAACCCTCCTTTGGCCATTTTAAATTACTAAATTGTTTGTGGATGTCTGTGGAGGACCCCCAGGCATCTTGGTGCCCAGCTCTCAGCAGGGCTGGCTGCTTTGTGAGCCACTGTGTCCAAGGGGAGGTAACTGGGGCAGGAGCTGCTGGGGGACGGTGCCACGGAGGGGTCCCAGGGGCAGGGACAGGGGCACTGCAGCCCTGCAGGTGCTGCACGGGGGCACCAGCTCTTGGTTTGCTGCTGCTGGGGGCAGCAGTGGTTGGTAAGGGATCTGTGCAGCTGCCCCGGCCCCTTCCCAAGGCTTTCACGAGGATGTGACAAGGAAATTCCCAGTCTGATGAGCAAATCATTCACACGTGGAAGAAACTAGTTTATAATTTAAGCCACTTACTGTTTCTCAGAATTTGGTTTCTTTCAAACAAGGACTGTGATGTAATTTGGGTGTCTGTCCGTGTGATTAGGCCAAACCTGCTGTCTCCATGGGGGTCCTAACCCAGCATAAAGACTCCAGTTCTTTTTCTGCACCTAACTTTTTATAGAAATTTGATTTTCCTCAGATATGTTAAGTAAACCTCGGGCTCTGTGGGTAAAGCACAGTGGTGGGACACTGAGGTAAAGGCTTGACAGCAGGCACTGAGTACTCCTGGTGTCTGGAAACCTGCTGGAGGAGGGCTGGGTGCTGGAAGTGCCTCCCCACAACTCCCCACAGGGGTCCAGGCCTCTCACAACAGTGGGTTGGCAAAGCAGCAGCTTTTCCTCATGGAGCCAGACTTCTTCATCCCTCCAGGAACCGCCCACATGCAAAATATATAAAAATATAAATATCCCAATGTAGTTTAGAATGGGGAATACCATAAATTTGGTCTATATCCTGTAGGTTGCACAGCCACTGGCACTTTCACCCGTTTTACCCTGCCCTGAGGCTGGGATGGAGAAAGCCTAGAGGAACAGAACTTTTTAACTACATTACACAAGGAGTAACAGTGCCAATATCATTGCTGCAGAAAGGCTATTACCTAATCACCCAACGTTAAAGAAATAGATTAACATGGTGTCTGTTCTCCCAGGACCATAGATATTTTTGTGAGATATGGCATTATAATAAAAATTCCCCAGACTTCTACTTAATCTAGAAAACTCATTAAATAGATTCAATACACTATGGAATTCTATATAGAAATATTATTGTTAAATGTGTACCATATTTCTCTGCCTTCTTTGCCCAATCATTTTCATCTTGTAGCATATTTTACAGTGAGAAGAACATAGAAAGAAGACTCAGAGGTGATGCGGGCTTTAAAGACCAACAAGCTGTGTGCTTTCATAAAATCATAGAATCACAGAATGAGTTGGAAGGGACCTTGAAGCTCATCTCATTCCACCCTCCTGCCATGGGCAGGGACATCTTCCACTAGTCCAGGTTGCTCCAAGCCCTGTCCAACCTGGCCTGTACTATGTGGGAAGATGGGAGGAAACGGGCCATAATTCATAAATTATTTTATCATAAAAGATGAGCTCAGCATGAACAGAAAATCAGGACTAAACCTTAACCCAGCGAGGGTTTGGATTCTCAGCCAAAGATGTGTTAGAAAAGACATAAATCTCACCTGAACTACAGCAACACAACTTTCCTGAGCCCAGAGCCATCAGCCTGTGGGAAATTTTACCTGGACGTGAGTTCTCTGGCACGTCTGACCAGGTGCAGGAGCATGGCCTCTCCACTCCACCAGAGTCTTTGGGGAGGCTCTGTCAAAGCAGGGTCTCCATGCTCCTTGCAAGGCCCTGCACAGCAGCAGATCAGTGGATGTGCAGGGAAGGTCATGATCTGTAGCTTTGCTCATCTGGAAAACAGATGGTAACCTGTGAAGCTTTAACTTTAGAGCAGAAAGCAGAACTGTGAGGACCAGCTTGAGACTCTTGCAGAAATTCCTGCAGGATCAGAGGCTCACCATGAATCTCAGTGTTTTTGCAGTAGGTGCAGTTCTAAAGCCGAGCCTTACTCACCTGGGTACTGTCATATCCCCCATGGATGTTTAAATACTGCACACTAGGGGAAAATGCCTCAGAATATGTGTGATTTCTGCACCAGAATGCAGTCAATCCCTCATGAACTGCAGTAAAGCACCATCAGGGAGCCAGTCCTGAAATGGCTGTAGCCATGGTGTTCTGATTCCACTGGTGTTAAAACTACTGATGGAAACTTCCTTTCCAGCAGTCGAGCTTAAGGCACTGTGGGATTCAGCTAACCAGAGGTGTGTGTGTATCAGGAATGTTTTCAGGCTATTCTTTGAAGCACTGGGATCACTGAAATGCCTTAAGTGTAGTGAGTTCAGGGTGAGGAGGATTTTGGGGGCTGTACCCAGGGAGAGCTTTTCTGAAGGAAAATAACATTGTCCTGCAAGGCAGAATCCTTGTTTTCAAGCAACAGATGGAAGCAATAGCTTCAAAAACGTGTTAGAATAAACTCTGCTGCTGCAGATAAACAACAGGGCACGGTATGGAGTGGCTGCATGGCTCTGTCGCTCACTTGGACACCACTTGTGTTTAAAAATAAGCTGTTTGGTTTCTGTACCACTAGTGAAAGTAGAGAACGTTCTTGTTGCAGAGGAAATGGCTTCCCATGCAGAGCAGGGAGGGAGGCAGCGAGGGTGAGCAGCCAGAGGGGAGGAAGAGGGACTTGAAGGCTGAGGCTCCTCCTTCCCAACTGAGTAATGGAAAAACGATGTAAGAATTCCAGCATCTGAATAAATATGTGCCCTATGACCTTAATCCCCTAGGAACCAAAACCATCCAGAGTCAGATAAAAATAGTAAACCCTTTACATTGGTGAGGGAGAACAGCACTGCTCACAGCTAATTAGCTAAATCCTGTTAATAGTGGGGAGCTGGGCAGCCACGAGGAAGCAGGTCTTCCAGAGATGGCTGAGCTGAAGGTACAACCGAGGATGAAGCCGAGGGTGATGCTGAGGACACACACACCTGTTGAACCACATGGAACAGTGAATGGCCACGGAGGGTCCACCAGGGCACTGAGCGAGCAACGTGCCCTGGAGAAGACCCCCCAGAGCAACTCCTGGTTGATGGCAGCTGCTGTTTTAGACCCAAAACTTCAAATTACAGACCGTGCTTGTGCTGGGAACCATAGCTGGGCAGAAAGGACCCCCTAAATTAAAAAAAAAAAAAAAAAAGAGAGAATTACAGTGATCCTGACAGCAAATACCAATGAATTGTTCGGGTTCAGCTGTGCCACTTTAAATAAAGTACTCCAGCTTCACAATGAGCCAAAGATGAACTTTTATTCAGCCTATGGTGGAGACAATGGATTGCTTCAATCAGCATTCGCAGCTGTTTGCTCTAGTCCTGAATACCTGTGTCATTAGTCAGCGTGGGGTTTTCCTTACAATTCCCTCTGTGCAAACATTAACACCAGGTGAGGGTTTTATTCACCCTACACCTGCACACGTATGCAAGGCTGTCGTTTGTGCACAGCCAGGAGCCCTGCGACAATTAAATTTTCTATTTGATAGCTTAGATTTTTCCAGCCACCGGAGAGCTCGTCAGAGGGCAGGAACCTCCCAAGTGGATCTCAATGGCTGCCACGCTTTGCCTTCACTGGAGAGAGCCCTGGAGCTGACCCCGCCGTGGGATGTTTGCTCCCCACGCGGGGCGTGCTCAGGCCCCTCTGAGCGCTGCACGCAGCCGCCCGGGGCTCGCAGCCCGTGCGCAGGCAGCCCCTGCTCTCTGCTCCCGCTGCAGCCCCGGGGCTGCTCCTTTGTCCCCAGCTGCGCTGACTCCTGCGTGCCTCTGCTCCAGGTGTCCCTGCCACGGAGGAGGCCGTGGGCAGCCTTTGGAATTGGCAGCGTAGCAGCTCCCAGAGCATCAGTGCCGGGAGCAGCATCTCCCTTGGCAATGTGATTTTGGGCTCCTTCAAAGCTGAGCCGAACGCAGCCCCGCTGCCACAGCAGATGTATTTGTGTTTCAGCAGGAGAGCTGAGAATTGCCATCCTGTGGCAGCTGCTGGCCAGGTACACAAAGCAGGTCAGGTACAGCACTTCAGTTGGGACTTTCCATGTGGTTATATTGAGAGGGAACAAGGGAATGTGCCAAAGCAAAAGCATCTCATACTGAGTGCCAACTCCTCTAAAGAGTTACCTTTTGTCCCTCTGTGTCTCCTCTCTGAGCAGGTTTAAGGGGAGCTTGTCCCCAGAAGCAGGCATAGTCTCTGGGAGTCAGTTGTCAGACAAGTCTGAAGCAAATACCGTGTCCCAGCTCCCAAATCCAGCCTCGCCGAGCCCTGCAGTGAATGCTGAGCACAGCTCTTGGTGAGGTGGGACTGCAGCAGCAGCTCCTTGACAACAGGATCTTCCACTTCACATAAGCCCTTGTAAACGGCTTTTAGAAGTTTATTCATCTCCTGAGGTGGGATCACAGCACGTTACTCGCTCACAAAATGTCCACAGGTGAGCACGGGAGCAGGGTAGGTGCCTCCAGCTCCGAGGGCTCCCGGGGCTCAGGTGGAGGGACTGCCCGAAGAGGAAGAGGCAGAGGCAGGGAAGCAGGCACCACTCTTGCCTTCCTTCTGCTCTCAGACATGAAAGCGGGAAACTAGGAACAAGAACTGGAGTAACTCCAGGCAAGACACAGGTTATTTTCAGTGAATACTTCCTTACTCCGCCCTGCTCTCTAGAAGCCATCCACAGAGACACCTCACCATGAGTTAATTTGCAGAGCTGTGTTTCAATTCCTTTATGAACACTTACTGTTTACTGCCCCTCTCATAGCCAAAATTGTTTGAAGTTTTAAAGAAACAGCTTTATTTTTCTTTTTCAGTAGCTGTCAAGAGACAGATAACCAGATTAAAAATATTCTCATGATCCCGTTTCTACTTTTGCCAAGAAGCCTAGTAGAGGAAAGTGAATCTGAGAATAATATCCAATGCTTCCCTTCACCTGAAAATTCTGCAAGGCATCATATTTGTAGGCTACCTGGTGAGCTGGCATCAGTCTTCAATATGGACTAACTGTACTTCCATGTTACAGGTGAGGGCCACAGAGAAGTACAGGAATGGACAAGACCTGGATGTGGTTAAGTACAAAGTGCCTTTTTCTAAATCCAGCCTTTAACAGAAAAGGTGTTATAAGGACACAATTCCCTTAATTGTAAATACAATTATTTAGGAATAACTTTTTCTCCAAACTGACCCAGCTGGTTCTTGTGGGTTTGCTCAAGAGCACTGGGCTCTGGCTTGGCATGGCCAATGTGATTTCACTTCCCTTCCAGGCAGTGGATGGACCCAAGACCTGCAGAGAATGGGAATTTTGGGCCCACCAGGAGTGTTTGGCTTCACAAAGCTCAGTGCTCACAACACTTTGGGAGCTCATCTCATCCTGGGGACTGAGGGATAAACAATGGGTGGGCATCTGCTGCCTTTCCTTCTACATGTGTAGAAGCCTTTTTGGCCTTATTTAACTAACTTGGTTTTCTTCCTTCAGGAGCTGTTTGAAACCAAGGAAGAGGTATGAGCTGGAAACCACCCACTGGCTTCCATTCTCCCCTTATGTAAGACTTTTAAAAACAGTAATAGTCCCATTAAAGGGAATAGATTTGTATCAGGACAGAAACATGGTGAGCAGCAAGAGACTTGGCTGCTTTGGGTATAGATTCATGAAAGTCATTTCAAGGCTCTCTGGGAGCATAATTAGAAACATGAAGTCCTGCAATGTCTTCCTTTCTTTTTAATCCAAAACTACTTTTAAGAGCTGCTGGCAGCTTGAAAAATGGTTATTAAAAGAGAAACAACTCCAGCCAGTTTGAGGGACAATCAGTCTGCAAAGCCGCTCTGCAAATTGTAGGGTTTGGAAAAAGATCTGCTTGTTCAATAGGGAATAGGACACAGGCTGATTCTGGAACAAAAAGGGATGTCAAAAAAGTAGAAGGAAAGTTGCCCTTTAATCTCTCACATGGTGATTTAATTCAAGGTGACAGATACCTTTGCTTTTTTGAACAACACCACCTGCAGAGTGTTCAGATGAAGGGAGGCTTTAAAAGTTCCCACGGTCCCATAAAGGGTACATGAGAGCCTGACAAAAGCTTGTTCCCGTTACATTATCTAGGGACAGCAAATCAAGCACAGAGATGAAATGTTAATTCATCCAAGATGTTATTTTCAAAGGCTTCTCTGGCATGTTAAATAATATTTCCCTTTGAGCAGAGCAATAGGTAAGGACAAAGCAGTTCCTGGCCGTGTGTGAAGTTGCTGGAGGGTGCTCAGACAGCCCTGGAAGCTCAGAAAAGGGAGCCAAGATTGGTGGTTTTCCATGACTGAAAGACAGTTTCCCTTCCCCTTCTGTAGAGCTTGCACAGTGATAGATAAGTGGACCTGACCTGCTTTTGGTGCATACTCCAAGAGTAACACAAAACTTTTCTGCTTTCTGTCTTGAAAAGGTTATGTTGATGTTTTAGAGAAAATCAGAGAATTCCAGAACTGTTTGGGTTGCAAGTGACCACAAATCCCATCCAGTGCCAGCCCTGCCATGGCAGGGACACCTCCCACTGTCCCAGGCTGCTCCAGCCTGGCCTTGGGCACTGCCAGGGATCCAGGGGCAGCCTCAGCAAATCTGGGCACCCTGTGCCAGGGCCTGCCCACCCTCCCAGGGAAGCTGTAAATTGGAGGATTTTGGGGAGAAGTGGGCAGAGCAGAGTGGAATGCCCTGCAGGATTTCCATGACAGTGGGTGAACAAAGGCTTTAAAAATCATTTTAATATTTTCCAAATGTTTGACAATGCACAATGTGTCACAGAGATGTGCAGCAGCATCAGGAGCAGAGCTGAGAGGCTTTGTAGCCTCTCCCTGGGATGCAGAGGAAATGTCAAGCTGTCCTTAGCCTGGATATGAACAGGTTACACTGAATTAGGAAATCAGCACTGACTGAACGACTTTTTCTCCCCCTTAAGTCCGACGAAATGTGAAGAACCTGTCCAGCCTGCAGCACAAGGATGGGGCCCAGGGCAGCCTGGGACCATGGGAGAGCTGGAAGAGCCCAGGGGGGCAGGGATCTGCCAGGACACAGGGCTGGGCCATGGACCCTCGGTGCCTGGCAGCCCCTGGCTGCAGCAGAGCCAGAAGCTGAACAGGGCACCTGGTGCCTGAGCTGGAGCTGCCTGCCCTCCTCGAGGAGTGGGTGCAAGCCCCAGCCTTTGATGTCTGTCTCCAGCTGATAAATAGGGCAGCATGACTGTAGAAAACAGTTGGTCACGGAGAAAAGCCAGAGGAAAAAGTGACTCATGACTTGGCACTGCCGAAGTGCCATCCAAGACCAGTCACAGTGTGCCAACATGAGCTCCTCTGCCCAACTGGGGTGCACCACCAGGAAGCTGGGAGAGCTCTTCTTCTCCGAGCAGGATATGAATGTGTGAGACACGGGCACTCTGTAACACCTCCCGGAATAAAGCACGTTACAGGCTGTTACTGTTTGCTGTGCTGAGTCCAGCTGGGCTATGACTCCTGGTAAGACAGGCATTAGTCCCAGCCTCTATCACCTGGACAGGCTGACACGGTGTTGTCGTTGTGACACTCTCTGATTCAGACCATATTATTATGTGAACTCTATGAAAATAATTTTTCCAGGATGTACTAATACACCACAAAGATGGTTGATGCCAGGAAACAGCCACTGGATAAACTGTCCCAAAGACAGAGTGTAAACTGAACCCCCTGCAACCAGCCCATGTCCCTGGGCCAGCAGCAGCAGCAGCAGCAGCAGCAGCAGGGGTCTGCAGAGGCTCCCAAACTGCTCCCAGGCTGGTTGTGTCACCGTGTCCTCGCTCTTCAATGTGGACAGTCTGCAATGCCAAATGCTTGTAACTTCAGAGAAAGGATATTCTTAGTGAAACTATAATTTTTTGGGTTTTTTTTTTTTTTTTTTTTTTTTTTTTTTTTTTTTAATTGGGGGAAATTAAGTNTTTTTTTTACTTTCTCTATAATTGAGGTGAATTAAGTGTAATTGGAAGCATCTGCTCTGATTTTGGCGCCCGATATAGCGTGGTATTCTGCGTCTCCTGGAAGACACTCTCCTTCTTAACTCCCACTAGATCCAGCTAAAAATAGTTAATCTAAATCACATTCTTTCAGGCAGAAGTGCTCTTCAGCTCTCAGGATTTGCCCCTCTGTGGTGTCTGATTTCTTGTCCTGGCAGGAGTAGGGGACAGGCTCCCAAACCCTACAGGGTGCACGGGAGAAGCCCCATTTTGTCACCTGTGTCTCACCTGGGGGGAGGTGGCATTTTTAGCAAAGCTGTGACACCAGGGAAAGGCACGTGGCCCTGGCACCAGGCAGGGTCCCCAGGGCACCCCAGCTCCTCCAGTGACACAGATTGCAGAGGCTGCAGCCAGGGCAGTGACTGGTTTGGGCCTGAAACTGCTTCACCTCCTGTGTAACAAAAGCCCAGCTGGGCCTGGTTTGGTCTCCCAGTCATTCCTGCTGTGAGAAAGAACCACCTCTCACACCAGGAACATCAGCACAGGGCTGTGTTCCCTCTGCCATGAACTGGGGAGTTCCTCTGGCCCAACACAGCCACAGTCGCGTTCCTCACAAGGGTAACAACATCTTCTAGAATTAGCTTTTTTTCCTCCTTTTTGAGCTTAGCATAGGCTGAACAAGGCTGGAAAATCTCTGGAAAGAAAACAGAGGAACTTGAACAAAAGGGTTTGCATAGATGTCTTGGCACAGCTGCAGAAAGTTATGGCAGCGTTTGCTCTGCAGCCAGCAGGAGTTTGTTACGAGCTCAGTGCGCTTTCCAGGCAGCAGCATTTGGTGGGGAGAGGTGTCCTTGTGCCACTGTACCCAAAAATCATCCCCTGCCTGCAGGATCCCCCAGCCCGAGCTGTGCTTGGAGCCGTGACCTGCCTGGCCAAACAGGAAAGCTCACAGGAATGTTTTCACATGCCCAAATCTGTGCCTGTATTTAGTGCATTAATTTACACACAAGTGCACATTTCAGATTAGTTTCCAGTTCCCAATCAAGCCACTGGTTCTCAGTATATAAAACTGAGCATTGCACTGTATTACACAAAATGATCCCTTGAACTTTATTTTGTCTAAAATTTATCATGATAGAACAAACACTTGTTAATATTACATGTAATTGTGCTTGTAGACAAGGGTCAATCCTTCTCTGGGAAGGCTTACAATCTCAGAGCATGATTTTTGATGAAGTTCATATTCCCATGCAGGAACTGTGCCTATGACTGAGTCAGGATTGAGAGTACGTAGAGAATGAAATGAATAACCCAGTAAGTATGTTGCAGTTTCATTAGACCAATAACTGGAGATTCAGAAAATTCATTGAACCCTGAAAACTAAAAGCAGTGAAGCTGTGAAGAAAGCCAGGGTATTTTCTCAGGTTTCTTGATCTCCTCCCACGCTTATGCCAGTGGACCCTATTTCTGAGAAGGAGGATTCCCAAATGAATGAATTCCCAGAAAGTGCTTCAGGGTGTGAAGCAGTTAAAGCACAATTATCCAAGTTATGAAATGCCAGTGTCTGAAGACCTAAAAGATGATGACAGCCCAGATATTAAGGACATTTTTTATTTCCTAGTGGGAGTGAGAGCTTCAACATTCTCACTCTGCTAAGCCTGAAGAAGTCGTGGGTGTGGGTGGGGCACCTGAGGACCTGTGGAATCTTAGGGGCTGAGGGGACCTGGGGCACCAGATGGGATCAAGGGGCTGCAGCTCCTCTGCTGCCAGGCCATGGGCATGGGAGCTGGGACTTATCCCCCCCACCTCCGTCCTTCCCTCCATTCCTCCCTGCCACTCCAGGGAGCACAGGCTGTATTTCCTACAGGCTCTATTTGCATATCAGAGGGGACAAGGGCTGCGAAACTCTGGTTAAGGATTCTGAATCCTGTTTTACCATCTGCTCCCCGTGAGCAGCAGCAGTGCTCCCGTCACCCCACAGCCCTGTGCCCCCCAGGCTGCCCTGGCCCCCAGCCCAGGCACTCAGACTCGGTGTGCCTGCCTGCCATCCCAGGCTGTCCCCATCCCCTGACTGCCCTGGGAGCTCGGTTCTCTTGGGGCTGCAGCAGAAATGGGGCTCCAGGGACCCCTCCCCACCCTGCAGGCCACCCTCACCCCCCTCTAACCAAACTCCCTTCCCTCCACTCACCTCCCCCGAGGCTGCCCCAGCTGCCTGGTCCAGGTGTGGGCAAAGCTGCTGGACACTGCCCTTGCTCCCACCCCAGCCTGGGCACAAGCCCCTGTGACCCCCCTGCATCCAGGCTCTGCTTCCCAGCGCCTGTGGCAGCTGCCACAGGGACAGAGAGGGGCAGAGAGTGACCTTCCCTGCTGCCCTGCCCCGGGACGAGGCCGTGTGCCCTCTGGGACACACTGGGCTCTGCCAGGAGCCTTTGTGTGCCCTTGGAGGAGCTCAGAGCACTCTCCTCCCTGCCCTCAGCACAATGTGCTTGGGGCATGAGCCACGTGAAGCCACATTCCCCCCAAAAGTGCAATCGTGGCTCAGGGAGAGACAGTTTTACAGAAAGATTTCTCATGATCCTGGCTCTGCCTGGCTTTGCCCATGGTAACTGAACCTGCCAGCAGCTCCAGGACTGCTAGGGGGGAGAAGTTTGGTGATATTCCTGCCCCTCAACCCCCCCAGAACTTGCTGTGGAGGTCAGCAAGTGTTCCTGCCCACACAGACAGGGTTCCCTCTCGACTCACATCCATCTTGTGTTCATGAGGGCTATAAATACATCTTGCATTCTATACAAATCAGGCGTGCACTGAAAATATTTATACATTGCATCCACTCACACAGTCCTCTGGATTCCAGCCCTGACAACAGCAAAAGCTATCATTACTCCATGGCATGGAGGGGAGAAAATTCTAGTGTGGAAGCAGTTTATCTTTTAGGAAGTTTGGGGAAATTTCAGTTGTGCACAGACTGCAGCCCTGGCAGCTGAGCTGGGCCCTTTAAGGAAATGTCCTCCAAAAGAAGGCAAGGTTTATTGGGTTTTGTGCTGTTGCACTTTTAGACTGTTCAAAACTCTCCCAGGAATCCTTTTAATATTCCCATAAAATTGAAATATGAGTTATGCAATTATAATTAGAGCACCATAGTCCCGATAACATTCACTTCAAGTCTTTAGGCTGTTTACTTCCGAACTTGTACCTAGAAGAAATCTTAAAAGCCCCAGGCGAACCGTTCCCCTCTCCCCTGTTACGGCCCAGACCAAAACAAACAGCCAATATTAAAGCAGTTTTCACAAGGGCTGTTTCCATAGAGCTGCTGCTGCTGCTCTAACCACGACTGGGCAGGAGGGCTCAGCACCGGCCCTTTCCAGCATTAAGTGTCAGTGGCATCCTTGAGGCAAGAGGAGCTGAGAGCCAGGAGGACATGTGACATTATCTTTTCTTTCTGTAACAGCAGGACACGTGAAATTTGGCAAGGGCTGGATGCATCAAGTCCCCTTATAAATCAGCTTCCTTCCCTGGGTAAGTCACAGATGTCTTACAAATTAAAAACCCACCTCCCATCCCCAGATTGGCAAAGACCTGGGTGGTTTTTGGTCTCTTCTCCCAAGGAACAAGCAGCAGAACAAGAGGGAAACCCCTGAAGTTGCACCAGGTGAGGTTTAGGTAGGATATTAAGGAACATTCCTGTCCGGAAAGGGCTGTCCAGCCCAAGCACAGGCTGCCCAGGGAAGCAGTGGAGTCCCCATTCCTGGGGGGATTTAAAAGTCCTGTGGATGTGACACTTGGGGACATGGTTTAGTGGCGGCGCTGGCAGTGCTGGTTGGAACAGGTGGACTCAATGATTTTAGAGAGTTTTTTCAGATTGAATGACCTCACTGCACCTCATTGACCCTTCTGGGGCACATGACCTTGCCCTGTAGGGGCTGGTGGCTCCTTGAAAGAGGGGTTTGTGGCACTGAGTCCTGATGAGTCTCAGGCAGCTCAGTGAAAGACAAGAGATTAATGCTGAGGCAGTCTGTTCTCTTCCAGTCCAGTTTCATTCTGAAAGTAGAAATTACACAGTTTAAGCCTTTTATGCTGCGGTTTGACAGCTGTTACAGTCCAATAAAAGCATTACCAAGTAATTTCCCTTTTGCTTCTCTTTGATTTTAGCAGTCTTGGGCCTAGTGCTGCCACCTTTAACTATTAGACAGCAATATCTGTGGTGTAACCCACAGAATTTAAATTCTGCAGACTACTGGGGAGCACAGATTCTATTTTATTCAGAGGAGTTCACATATGTGAACGGCAGAGAGATGATGGCACTGAATACGACGAGCCCTTGGACACCACCTCAGAATGCTGAGATGGCATCTCACACCTTCGGGGCAGTTCCAGCCCAGCCCGGCGCTGGGGCAGCTGCTGTCCCTCGGGGGGCTCCAGCTCCCTCCTGGGCAGGCGGGCTCGCTCCGGCCCTGCTGGGTCCAGTTCCCTGCCTGCTCTGCCCGTCCGGCCCCGGGCTGTGTCCCCGCTGTCCCCGGGCTGTGTCCCCGCTGTCCCCGGGCTGTGTCCCCGGGCTGTGTCCCCGGGCTGTGTCCCCGCTGTCCCCGGGCTATGTCCTCGCTGTCCCCGGGCTGTGTCCCTGCTGTCCCCGGGCTGTGTCCCCGGGCTGTGTCCCCGGGCTGTGTCCCCGCTGTCCCCAAGCTGTGTCCCCGCTGTCCCCCCGCAGCTGCCCGGGACCGCCGTGCCCGTGCCCCGCGGTGACAGACAGAGCCCCAAACTCTGTCCAGCTCCTCCTCTGCAGAGGATCCCGTGCACCACTGTCCCATCCTCAGAGCACCCTGGCCAACAGTCCAATTGTGATTTTAAAGTCAAAAGGTTTAATTACCCTAATTACACTGAGGTTTAAAAATGTTTATCCCAAGTACTTGTGTCCTCACTTCCCACACCCTCAGAAGTCTTGAACATATCTTTGCCATTAGCTACAATATTCAATAAAGCAACTCCTCGAATCTAAACAGAATTTGAAGTGAATGCAAGGGGACAATATAACCAGCAGAGTTCCAAAGTCCCCTGTAGCCAAACTGGGATTGAGCTGTGCAGAGCCTTCATCCCAGTCCCCATCTCCTGCCCTTGTCCAGCCAGCCAGGAGCAGCAGATAAATGTGCTCTTAACCTTTGCAAGGAAATGGGAGCTCTGGGATTGGTATTTGCACTGCAAAGCTGGAACCAACGCCATCCTCAGAGGACAGAATAGAGGAGCAGTGTGACAATTTGGCACATAAACGCTCTTGAAATCATCCAATATCAAATGAAATGATTGTTAACATTCTGTGAGCTTGCGCAAATTATTATTCTCAGTGATGCTATTAAACCTCAGACAGCAAGTGTCACCCAAAGCTAACAAAGTCCTGCTCCAAATACCTCGGAAGAGCGAGGCAGATTTCAGCTGAGAGAGCAAGAGGAGCCCTGGCTGAGGTCACAGGACATGCCAACAGTCCTGTCACCATCACGCTGAAACCCAGGCAGAGTCACAAGGAGTGCCCACAGCTCCACAGTTGGTGTGACAGCAGAGGAGCCTGGGTTTGTGTTGCTGGGACAGAGCTCAGGCACAGGATTTCTCCCCAACCTGTGCTGCCGCTCCTACACCTGCTGTAGCACCCCCCAGGCACCCCGAAATGGATAAATCCCAGACATGGCCTTCTCAGAGGGAATGTGTGGGCCTGGGACCAAAAAAAGGAGACTGACAATTGACATTAAAATCTAATAAAGTTAGAAAAGCAAGGGGACAGATAGTTTAACAAGGAGCCATTTCTGGTGGTTACTAGATAAGATTTAAAAAAATTGTTTCATCCTGACTTGACCTAAATGGAGTGGAAAATTACCATGACTACATTTATCTGAAATCATAAAGTGTGTTCTGATTAGAGCATGATAAAAAGGATGGTATAAATTGATCCAAAGATAAAGAAAGGGCAGGGAAAATGAGATTAAGAAAAGAAGCAGACGCTAAAAAGGCAGGATAATACAGCAAGTCTCTGAAGCACTATTTAAAATAGCTGTAGGAACTGGAACATAAATAGTTTGGTGCTTCACTTTCTGCTCGTTGGGCTGCGGCCCAGCCACTGTACTGGGGAGCCCAAGTTATCACCTCGTTAATCCCGAGGCCTTCAGCAGACTGGGAACTGAGAAGCAGATCTAAACTGGGCAGTCGCCTTGCCCAAGGACGGAGCCGGGGCTGGGGAGCACTGTCTGTCCGTCCATCTGTCTGGAGCCGTGTCCATCTGTCCATTGAGAGCAGTGCCCACTGTGCCAGTGCCTTCGGTCCCTCCTGGCTGTGCTCATCTCGGCAGGACCTCCTGCCTCCTCTCCTCACTCAAACCCGCAGCTGGGTAATATGCTTCGGGCCCTATCAAATTACATGGAAATCGGTCAAAAGACTAGAAAACTAGTGCAGCGGGTCTGGAAAACAAACCAAGCCAAAAAGAGCCTTTGGCTGAACTTCCCTTCCTAGAGAGACAGCACTTGCCTCTGGCAGAAACCTTCAGGGTCATGGAAACAAACTTACCTCTGATAAAAGCTGTGTTTCAATTTCCTAGAAACAAGTAAAAAAACGTGAAATAAACAAATACTGTTTTTCCCCCCTGCCTGGCTGTGTAATAGTCTGTCTGGGGACTTGGTGTGTGCACCACTGCCACAACACTGAGCAGGGAGGAAACCACCAGCCACAGGGCCACAGGAGGCTGGTGAGAACACGAGCAGAGCCTGCGCCAGAGGGGCTCTGGGGGCTGGCAGGATGGGGGGCAGAGCCTGGCCCTCACCTGGCTGCAGTGCCCCCCGAAAGAGCCCCGAGCTCTGCCCTCAGCCTCAGCACCAGGGGCGCTGCGGTGAGCGCCAGAGTGAGCTGAGAGCAGCAGAGTGCTCCACGGACCAGCACTCCGAGGTGCCCAACCCCGCCGACGAACAAGCCCTGAGACTGGCAACAGGTTGTCCTGAGATCATCTCCCTCCCAAAAGCCATCCTTGACAGTCCAGAAATGCTGCTGCTGCTGCCCGGTACCCGTGGTTTAGATATGGATGAAGGGCTGACACCGCCTTCCTTTTTAGCTACTTTTTACTCTTCCGCCTAATGACTGGAATGTCCAGCCTCTCTCTCTGCAGAACAGGAAAGCAGTTTATTTACCCAATCCCCGATGAGCCTGATCTCAATCAGTTTTTTCTGACTGTAGCACTGAAATCCCCAGCATCATGTGCCCATGTGACCTCCCAGCTAAAGAACCTTTCCTGGACCTTCCCTGGATAGCCAGGCATGGCTGGTTCACTTGGATGAGGCTCAGCAAAAAGCCTGTCTGGAAAATTGTTTTTCTTTCCATTTGGTGTAAACTTCCTTTTCCACTCTCTGTTTACATTACTGTAGACATGTAAATCTTCCACCAGATTTCCTTCAAGGAGAAAGTCAAGGCAGAGAGGGAGAGGAAGCCCCATTCCCACCATGCCACTCGGATGGTGTCAGAAGAGAGGCGACTGGTGTCCCCTGCATGGCCCTGCTGGTCCCAGCACAGCAGACAGACACTTTCCTACAGGACTCCAGGAACAACTCGGGGTTTTCCTCCTGTGTGAGAAATGTCCTGATATCTGTTCTTGCTGTCCTTGGCAGTGCCACAAGTCCATGGCAACATTATAGTTCTCTCACTGGTGAGCTTTCTGCAGGGTCATTAACCAGTCACAGATAATTTAATATCCCTAGATTTGTTTTAATTAATGTCCAGCTACTCAGTGATTCCAAAGGGTGTCTGTGCTCTCCCTTCTCCAGCTGTGAATATTCCATCCTTGAAAACAGGACTGACACAGCCGATGGGGAGGGATGGTGGGGATTGGGGGCCAGTGCCCAAGCTGAGACCACAGCCCTGTGCTGTCATCAGCTTCTTCCTGCCTTGTTCTCCTCTGAGATCCCCAGCAGAAGGGTTTGGAAATGATGTTCTGAGTGCTGGGTGATGGCCCTGGGGACTATCAGCCCTCTGCTTCCAGAGCCAGGAGATGGGATTCTCTTTTTTTGCTGGATTTAGGAGGATACAGGATGAGGGCTCACTTACTCCTTACACAGGTAAGGACAAACATTGCAAGTATTTTGTGTTGTTGTGGGAGCAAAGTGTGTGTCCTTGCTGATCAGCAGCAGAAAGAAACCTGGGAAGATGGCAAAAAAGCTGAAGCTGGCTCCTAAGTTCAATGTAATGTAGAAGAGCTCTCTGTGCCATGGCTGGGAGGTGATCCCAGGCGGGCAGAGGGTGCCCGGCTCCCAGCAGCTTGGCAAAGGCATCAGCCCTTGCTGGGGAAACTCACTCTCTTGGGAGCCAGTGGATCCAAGACCAACAGAGATGGCAAAAACAGCATCCAGCTACTCTGTGGTCTTATCTGTGCTGAAGTCTATTTTCATTCATGTGAGTCTGCCATTGCTGCCATGGTGACCAACTTAGAAATTAATTATATGAAGACGTTAACAACATATTTAAATAGGAACATTCAACCCACGGTTCTGGCAAAAAGATCCACGTATTCCTGGATTGTGCCCCTCCCACCTTCCCCCTGAGTCCTTAGATATGCTATTTCTTTCCTGCTCTTACTTCTATGCTGATGTTAACAAATATAACCAGTCTTCTGCATTTTTTTTTTTTTTTTGATTCCGACTTATATAAACCCGATATACTTTAAACTATTCTGTTCTGTCCAAACCTGGTGTTGCTGTGAGCACCAACACCATCCTCATTTAGTACCTGAGGTTTGGGGTTTGAAATCCTGCCTTCAGCCAAAGGGAGCCCCAGAGAGGTGCCTGGCAGAGCGCAGGCTCGCTGTGACACGCACTGGGCTCCTGCCTTTGTTTCTTTGGGGTTTTCCACAGGAGACAGGTCAAAAAATGTAGCACCAGAAACAAAAGCTCATCCATGGCTGTGGCAGGGAAGGAACTCCACAGAGCCTGCCCTGCTCCTCAGCCAAGTGGTCAGCCCCTTTCCCAGAGGGAGGCAGCAGTTCAGCCTTGCTCGTTCTTGTTCTCTGGGCAAGGAGGCTTTTCCACCCTGAGGAGACACCTCCACCCCTGCTGTGACTGAGCTCTGCTGCTTCCTCTTGTCTCCCCTTCCCAGGTACGCTTTCACCTCTGTCTAATGGCACTTTCCATGCTCTTCTGTCACACACAGCCTTTGATGTTGGCGCTGTCATGGAGATTATTTTTGTGCTCTTTTCTGCAACTACTTTGCCATTGACTCATGTTGTTTCTTTTTTCCTGTGTGTTTTTTTAATGCATGAACATATATCTACCCTTACCACATTCCTTTCTGTTCAGCTTTGTGTTCTCTCAGGAGGTGGGGACAGACTCAGGAGTGACCTGGGTGTCAGGGGCTCTGGCTTTTCAGAGCCCCCAGGGAAGTGAATGCAAACCAATCTCTGTGGCAGGGCACGTGTACCTGTTGGCAGGGATTGGTGGAGGGAAGGACTCACCCCTGGGATGCAGGCCTGAGCTTTCCCACTGTACGAGCCCGTTTGTTTTGGCACTCTCAGGGCTGGTTTACATGCCTCTGCATCCAGCTGCTGTAGTATTTTCCTTCAAAGAGCTACTGGGAACGAGGCCTAAAACAACTTTGCAGAGATGCCTGCATTAGTTCTGCTGGAGGGGATACTAAACAGAGTGGGTGACGGATGCCTTTCCCAAAGAAGTGCTGGTGATTGGTAGAGCCATGGCTGACATCTGGGTGCTGCAGCTCTGTCAGAGACAACCAGCCCTCCCACAATTTGTTGTTCAGGGACTGAGTTTCAGAGTTATCAGCCAGCGCAAACAGGAAATAACAAAAGAAGCAAATAAAAACCAATATCAAGAGGACTCAATATACTTAGAGAAAGAACGTGACTTCTCCATAGATGGAGTTTGCTGGATCAGCTGAGATGGTGCCTGTTATATTTCACACACAGACAGCAGTTCCAAGAGATGTGCTAAAACTGCTGGAATGTAGCAAATTCTCACAGATGTTTATTCACAGCTACCTGTGTAAAGGTTTAATCTGCTCTTCCAACACAGCCTTCCTGGGAGAGGAACATACTGAATGGTGGGAAACTGTAAAGGGTGCAAGGAGATTATGAAGGTGAAAGAGCAGAAAAAATGCAGCTCAAATGAGCACATAATCAGGATTAGCAGGAGAGTTTTCTGGGTTTCTGAAGATCAGTGCACCATCACCTTTCGAATGGATGCCATCCCAGGTGCTGTTCTGTACTTAGAAGAGGAAATGGTTCACCTCTCAAATCACTAACGTGTCTCGATTAAAAAGCCTCCTTTAATGATCAGCTGGTTCAAGAAAGAGCCAGGCCTAATCCTGCCTTATCCAACAGGGTTTTACATTGGCTGGTGTGCCTAAGGCTGTAGGAAGAGAGGTCTGATGTAGGTTACAGGAGGAAGCATCAATCACGTCCCTTTGGAGCAGAGATCCTGTGAGGATGAGGAGCACAGGATGACCTGTAAGGGCTGAGTGCAAGCATCTTTTCAGCTTTTTGGTGAGAAGGAGTTGGGTCCCCAAGACAGCAAGTGTCTGATGGACAGAAAGACCAGGGTTCAGCAAGCCAAATCCATCGTGTCTCTGATTTGGTGGCTTTAGGGAACATATAAAACAGGAAGAGGGTAAAATAAATGTACAAAACATGAGCACAGAGCAGTATCAAAGAAATAAGAATTATTGGCCTGAATAAATAAAAGCCTGAAACTCAACTCAGCTCAAGGCCAGTTCTTGGACTTCCTGGGGGAGGTGGATATTCAAAGTCCACTGAGGACGGAGGAGGGGGAGTATCCGCACTGGTGTGTCATGCTGGAACCCTGTTGGGTGGGTGCCACTGGCAGGGCAGGGTCTGCCCCTGAGCTCCACAGTGCTGCCAGAGGGCAGGAGGATTTCCCCATCTACCTTCCCAGTGGGGAATGCCTTGAGTCACCGCAGGAGGGGTGCTGCTCTCTGCATCCCAAACCTGCAGGCCTGGGGACCTGCAGTGAGAGCTCACCCTCGCAAAAACCTCATCCCTCTGTGCAGGGAGCAGAAGAGCTCACACTGCACAGCAGGCAGAAAACCTCTGGTGAGACAGAGCAGGGCTACTGAGAACAGGTCACGACAGATGACACCAGACAGCTGCTTAGCTCTACCTCTGAAACAAGGCTGGGGGCAAATCCGTGTTCCTTCAGAGCCCTGGGTGAGCCCTGGCCTGGCATTGCCCATGGCACGTGAGCAGGAGGGGCACCATGTCCTGCTGCCTCTGTGGTGTCCCTGGCCAGGGCTTCTTGCCCTCAACTGGGGGCTGAAAATGGATCTCAAGTGTTTCATTTGCAAACCTTTAACAAAGATCACGCTGACATGCAAATAGGAGAATGGCAAAACAATACGTGACAGCCAGCTTGCTTCTCTTCCTTGGAAAACTCAGATGTTTTCTTGTCACAAAGCTGCTCATTCTTCCTCCTAACATAAACATTGTAATGAGAATAAAATGGTTCTCTTTTATAAAATGCTGTGTGTTGGTGGTTAAGCAAAATTAACATTTGGTAAAGCAAATGAAGGAGAAAGGCAGCTCTCTGACAAATTCTGTGAGCAAATAAATGGTTGGTTTTTGTTGTGAACAAATTAATTTCACTTTTCTTGGATGCTGACCCAGATGCAAAGCTGTGTCCTGAGGCACTCAGAGGGGAAATGGTTAAGAAAATGAGCAAGCATCCCACCCCTCCCCAACCCGCCCCCCCGGGTGTGTGAGCCCAGAGAGAAGGGATGTTTGAGTAATGCTCAAACCTTGTGCCTTCATAGAGCTTCACAGAAAGCAGATAAACATCCTATGCTTGTCTGTACAGCTACTCCTGAGCAACCTGGGCTGCTGGGAGGTGTCCCTGCGCATGGCAGGGAGTGGAACGAGATGAGCATTAAGGGCCCTTCAAACTCACATTCTGAGAATCTGTGATTATATAATTATATAAGTCATATGATATAAAAATGATATATAAATCATTAACCCCAAATCAACTACAGTAACTGTGTGTTATTGCTCACGTCAACAGTCTGACTGATTTTAGTGGGACTGTCAGGATGGTCAGAGTTTGTCAGTGTCAATTTTAGCTTCAGAATAATATTCATTTTAGTGGTCTCCAAGAAACAGAACGGAACTGCTGTGTATGGTCAAAGTGAAGAGACAAAATTAAATTGGAATTATTGTCCTCTCTTGCTGGAGATTTTTTCTTTTAAATTGGAGAACTGCCTGTATCGTAGGCCCTGAGCAGCAGTAAGGAATCTCCTGTGGAGATAAATGGGAATTACGTTTTTGGCATCCGTTCCTGAGTTGCTCAATGAATTCCATTGCATTTTACGGCAAAGACTGTTCTTCAGCACAAGCCCTTCCTGTTCCAGACCTTGGAGTCGGGAATGTGCAGATTAAGGCATTATTTTGACTATAATCTAAAGACCTTGTAGAAAAGTTGAAAAAATTCCAAGGTGCTGCCAGTGGTTTTTCTGGGGACAAGATTAATATTTGCTGGATTTGACATATCCTTTTAACTGCTGCTTTCCTCCTCCTTTCAGTAAATAAATCTGCCTATTAGTTAAACAAACTGACTCTGATAGAAACCAAACACAAGGAATATATTAACAATAATCCCCTGCTCTTAAAATAGAAAGGCAATAGTGGAGAGAACCCTTGGGTTCTGGCTCACAGCTGGGCACTGCTTGCTCCAGTGCTCCTGCTTTGGACTCCTAGAGGACAGAAACACGGGCTGTGGCAAAGCCCAAGAGCTGCAGAGGTTCCTGTGGGCTGGAGCGCGTTACAGCCGTGTCACCCTGCCGTGCTGTGCCACAGGGCAATGGCAGCGCCACCTCTGCACGGCCCACGGGCTCACCCAGCTGACACACGGCAGCAGAGACGAGTGGAGTGGGGTAGTGGATGATCCTGACCTCATCCACCTCCCAACACTCCTTCTCCTCTCTCTGTGGCTGAGTTGGGTGATGTGGTGGGCAGACATGGAGAAGCTGGCACTGCCACCTGGCCACTGATGGCTGGCATAGAATTGATCAGAGAATCACAGACTGGTTTGTGTTGGAAGGGACTTTAAAGTTCATCTCATTCCGATCCCCTGCCATGGGCGGGGACACCTTCCACTAGACCAGGTTGCTCCAAGCCCTGTCCAACCTGGCCTTGAACACTGTTCCTGGTGAATGTGCCACCAGCACTGTCTTTTCTTAAGAAAAATGAAGGTTTTTTTAAAAAGTACAGATTATTTGTTACCTGGAAACAACCAGGAAAATCTAGCATGAAGTTTTTGAAACAGGCATCCGCTAAGCAGAGAGGATCTGCTTCTGTGTGACAATTCAGGCACGTAAGGTCGGGGCACTTCATGGTGGCTTTGTTTTGTGCTGAGGAGGATGTGCCAGCCTTGCTGCTGCCTGCAGAGTAAAGTTAGGCAGCAGCCAGACATCCTTTTTCAAGCTCAATTCCCAACAAGCACAAGAAGTAAATTCTGGGAAGACTTTGGGGGCCCATCCTGCCCTCCCTGCACTGGGAGCAGGTGTCTTGGGGTTGTCTGAGCACCATGCCACCCGGCCTGTCCCTGCCTCCCCAAAACCACTGTTGGCTCCATCAGGGTTGCAATAACATGCCCTGATTTTCACTGCATACTTGGGATTGTAGGACCTTGCTCTACAACATCCAGAGGACACTTCCTTGACCTCGCTACATGCTGTGGAGCTTCATGGCCAAGGTGCTCCTTCCATCGACCCTCCTCCCTGGGATACAGGGAGCTCTTGGTAGTCTCAGCAGCCTCCCTTCAACTCTTTGGGCTGAAAGATCCTTTAATATTTAGTGATGTATAGAAAAACCCCTGAAGCCCACAAGGACCTGGGGATGCCTCGCTGCACTCCTTTCCCACTCTTCCAACAGGAGTCAGCCTCTCCTCGTGTTGGCAGGAGCTCGTTTCTCGGTGGGAAAGGCAGCACCTGCCCCCTGTGCCCAGGGGCGTGGGGGGAGCTGGGGGACCCGAGGCCCAGAGCTGCTTGTGGCCTTTTTTGGAAGAGCCGGGACGGGCTGGGAGCGGCGCCGTGGCTTTGGGCGCTGTGGCTGAGGGAGGGCTCCTCCGGCCCACATTCCTTGCTAATTTTAACCAGCTCCCTTGAGCGGGGCCTGCAGAAGTATGGGCTTGATTTATTAGTTCTTCTCCTTCTGAAAACTTTGTTCAAGTGTCTTAGGGCAAAGGTAAAACCAGACTGGGATTCTCAGTCTGGATCCTGACAGATGTCTGCATCACCAAGTACTGTGAGGCTTTTTCAGTGTCAGCATTGTTTTCCCCTAAGGCATCTGGGGAGCAGGGCTGCTGATGGAGCTGTGTGGGGAGGATGTGGTGGCATGGCCAGATGCTGGCCTGGCCGTGGCTGGTGCCACCCTGCAGATGTCATTGTCCCAGCCACGGCTGGGCAATCCAAGCCTCGGGGTCTCCAGCTCAGTGGTGGTGCTGCCCACCTTCCCACAGAGCCCTCCCTGCACAGCACACGCTCCCTCTACCATCACCAAATCACCAGGGCCAGCCCAGCAGAGGACCACACTCCCCCTGGCCTGGGCAGCTGGGGACAGGAAGGGAACTGCTCACTGTCCAGCAGGGCTGGCCGTGCCCAGGCTGGCCACTGGCCTGGCAGATAAGGGCCGGGCAGCAGGGCTCAGAGTCCCAGCGACAGGATGGATAATAACCAGAAACCACAGGTGGTGAGGTTGGTCGCTGAGGCTGAAGAGCCAACCACAGGAGACAGAGCCGGCCTCGAGCACTCTCACAGAGGTCAGAAAGGGACAGGGGACAGGCTACCTTCTGCAGCAAGGACAACAAACCCAGTGTGCTTAACTGGGGTGAGACAGGCTGGGTTTAGACACAAGAAAACTCATTAGTGGTAAGTTCAGCTGATGGCAGAAGCAACTTTCCAGGGCCTCTATTGTGTCCGTATTGTTGGATATTCCCAAGTGCACGTTCAACAAGCACATTCCAGGTAAAACCCTCAGAGATGCTCCTGGCCTGAGAGGGAAGCAGAGTCTGGGCCAAGACCAAGTCATTGCTCAACCCTGCAGCAGCAGCCGGAGCCCCCCAGAGCCCCCAGTGCCAGGCATGGTTATCCCAGCAGAGGCAGAGATGGAGTCCCTGCAAAAGCTCCCCTGCCTCACTGGCCTTGGTAGCACTTCCTCAGTAGCTCAGTGTAAAATCAGAGTGTATCAATCTCAGTCTGCACCAGTAACCAAATCAGCACGAACTCCACAAGCTGGGTATTTGTGTAGAAAACATTCCAAAGGGAAATACTGAATGTTTTCTTCTAGCCAATTTCCCTTGCTTGTTTCCCATTTCGATTTTGTGTGTGCGTGCACTCACCTTCACTGCCAAAATGAGGCTGTGCTCCTGGAGAACGGACAGGAAAGTGCTGGTTATGCTTTTTATTTTCCTTTCTTGTTATTAATGCAGAGGAAAAGATGCTCTGTGCTTCTGTTTGGCTGGCCAACCCACGCCCTGTGCCATGGGGAAGGTGCCCGGGGCTCTGTGGCACTCAGTGCCAGCAGGTCCAGCCCGGCGCTGTGCCCACAGCAACAACCACCCAACACTCAAGGGCTGTACCTTGGAATGAAACAGCTCTGGCCTCGTTACTCTTACAGAACTGATGATTTCTCTAAGGTGTTTTGTACTTAAGACTGAAGAATTAAGCAATGCCTACAGTTTAAGGAGGCTTTGTTTGTTTGTTTGCGATTTTCCTGTCCAGCTGCCAAGAGTTTCTGGCTCAGCCTTCAAACAGATTAACTCTGCTATAACCAACCAATTTAAATAAACACTGTTTGAAATCTGAGGCTTGAAACAGTGGGGAAAGTGGGGCTGGAAATGCTCCAGAGGTTGTTTGCTGGGGCGGTGGGGCCCCCAGCCCTGCCTGGAGCACAGCCCTTGCCACGTGCCCTGAGAGAAGCAGGGAGTGCCACTGGCCCCAGCAGCCACTGCTGTCATTTTCCTGCTGACAGGTGCCTTGATTCCTGCCAGTCACCTGCGATGTGCTTCCAGCTGGGCTCTGTTGTGGGGCTGCTCCTCAGCCGCCCTTGGCTCGAGGCCCTCCTGCCACGGCCGCTCCTGCTGTGATCTCCACCGGCAGTGCGGGGTGAGAGGTGGCTCCTCCCAGCCCACCTGGGCTTGTCCCTGCCCGCATAACCACCCCTGGCCTGCATAATTGTCAGCTATAATTAAAGTGTACAAGCTGAAAAACAGACATTAATAGAAAAAAAACTCCTAATTAGCCCTCGCTGTTACTGGCAGTATTGCTGCTGGTTACTCTGGAGCTTGAATTCTGAGATACCCAATGAAGAGACTGGGGAGGGGTCTCAAACACGGCAGCATGCCAGCTCCTGGCACTGGCCAAAGCCCTGCTGCAGCCTCCCAGGACACCCACATGACAGCAGTTTTCCTGTCCCCTCCCTTTGTCTCTGTCTCCCTTCTTTTCCTGCCTCAGACTCGAGTGCTGCTGACTCTGCAAGAGCTCTCACACTGCCGGGCAGACAGTCCCCATCACCTTTTGTGTTTTGTGTTGTTTTTATTTCACTTTCCGCCAGGCCTCTCTACGGGAACGCCTTTACTCTGGCTGCTGTTCCCCATTCCTTCTGCTGGGCTGTACAGTCATGGTTAATATCCAACCCCACTGAGTTTATGAGCCCTCTGGGCTCCCAGGAAACTCTCCATGCAGGAAACAAGCTCCTGTCACTGTGCCATGAAAAATGTCTTTCAATTCTTAAAGTACCCTCAAATCCAGCTCAGGTTTGTGAACTTTTACAGCCATATTTAATATTCTTATAAGTAACTTCAGTTTTTTTAAGGAATTTATGTTATCATTAAAGCTTTACACAGGAATAAGGTTTGTGGAAAAGGCTGGCTGAAATATCTTTAGGGGTGCACCTCCTGACAGACAGGAAACCCTGACAGCCCCTGGTCTCTGGAGCCCAGGACAACCCTGAGCAGCCTCTCGACAGGACTTATCCCACAAATCACACCTGATGTCTCTTTACAGAATATGCTTTTATCTCATGGTCTGAATCTCCTCAAAACAGCAAAAAAAAAGTGGTATCTGGGTAACAACAGGAGATGAGGAAAACGGATTTAGGGAGACAAGAAGTTTAACCTGATGATGTTCACATCAGCCCATTAAACTGCTCTTGCAGTTCTCAGCAGCATTAACCTCTGGAACTATAAATTGGAATTCCTAATCTTTTGTGATTTGCTATAGCCCTAATGCTTTAATCCACCTTGTTTTCTCCTCTAGATACTTTTCTCCTGATCTCATTGTTGCCTGATTAGAAGTAGTTGAAAATAATCAAACACCCAGGGAAGAAGAAGAAAAAACATCCTAGTGAGAGGCGTTTTTAGAAAATGGGATTACTTTGAAAAAAGAGTTCACATGTTTTACAGAAGTGACAGTCTCATGAGTTACAGCAGCCGAGAATGGATTTACTTTTCTCAGTATAAATTGATGCTGTTTCTCCCCAACATGCGTCATCATTTCCTGTTATTTTGAAGATGGAACAAGGCAACTGAGAAAATTAATGCACTATATATCCGTATCTTCACTCTTAGGACTTAAATATTGCTGTCAATACAGTTAACTTAGGGCCAACACTTAAAAATGACATTTAAAAAAATTAATAGTGAAAATACTTTTTCTTTGGCAGTGTTTTTGGTCAGTGGAACTCCCTACCAGCTGTACCTGTGGGTGAGCAGCAGTGGCTGCTTGGCTGTGGGGGAGCAGAGAGTGCACAGTGACAGCCAGGGACAGGGGCAGACAGCAGATGGGGGGCAGTCCTGGCTGTCAGGGAGGGGTCGGACAAGCTGCTTTTGGATAGCTAGTTTGGACCTTCAGTTTACCCACCAGCCTCACAAACACCCAGCCATGCTGAATAAACTGTGGAAAGGACTTCTCCACCATCTCGGCAAGCCTGCGCCACAAGCAGGATGGGAACCAGCACCCTCAGGCTATGTTTGAGGCCACCGGATTGTGTCGCTGCTGCAGGCACCTCCCAGGGTTTCTTTGTGTCTCTTCCATTCTTTCCTCTCTCCCTGCACTATTTCCCTTATTTCAGATGCAGGACTCTTAGTTTGGGAGTGCTTCATGTGAGTCAAACTTGGCACCCTCGTGCCTGGAGCACAGCTGGTGCTGCAGAGTTCTGGGTGCTCGGTGCTGGGTGTGGGGTGCCAGTGCTGGGTGTGGGGTGCCAGTGCTGGGTGCCAGGTGTGGGGTGCCAGGTGTGGGGTGCCAGTGCTGGGTGCTGGGTGCCAGGTGTGGGGTGCTCAGTGCTGGGTGCTGGGTGCCAGGTGTGGGGTGCCAATGCTGGGTGTGGGGTGCCAGTGCTGGGTGTGGGGTGCTCAGTGCTGGCTGCAGGGTCCAGGGCCACGCCACTGCCCGGTGCCAGTGAGAGCTGCAGGGGTGCCACACCCACGGGACAGTCCCTGCAGAGCCAGGGCTGGGTGGGTGGGTGCCAGCTGCCCCCTCCACAGCTGCTCTCTGCTGACAACCTCCCCTTGTGCCTGTCACATTATTTATGGGTGTTCCCTTTTTTCAGCACCAGGTCCCCCAGAACCCGGCAATTGGACACCATGTGCATCGCCCAGCGCTTGTGTTCTCTTCTCCAGGTAGAAAAATCAATCAGAGGTTTTCACTGTGCAGTAAATGTCAATTGTGCAAACATTACAAACCCAGAAACATCTGTAACTATGGAAACTCCAGAGGCAATACTCATTTCAAGAATAAATTATGACAAGAAGCTTTTTATGGCTGTTTTTAAAGAATAAACATAAATTAAAACAAGTGAATTTCATAGGAACAAGTTAATTTTACTTTTTAACCTTTAGTGCTATAGCTTTTCAAGACATGTTTATCAATATTGATATAGAGAAAAATGGCATTTTATCAACATTTGCAACCTAAGAATTGGCATCACTATTTGTATCACTTCAAAATGTTCTGCTAAGACAATCTCCACTGTATTTCAAAGAGGAGAACACTTTTCAGATGACTAATGGCCCAGCCTTTGAGTTTGTGGTGTTATTTATGCTTTTTGCTACATTTTACAGTTACCAAAATAAATCATCAAGTGTGTGAAAGGAAAACTCAGTCACACCTTGCGCGGAGTCGCTGGGACATTGTAGGATATGGACACAAGGTCTGTCCCCAGCCACAGATTTGGGAACAAATCTGGGACTTGTTCTTTGTCCTCTGCACTTGCTCCCTGCTCCCAGCCAGCGTGAGGGGTCAGGACTGAGCTCAGGGAGGCAGGTAGTGACTCCCCCTCCCTTCTCTCCTTTACAATTTGCACACCCCTAATGAGTAGAAAGGAAAACCTTAGAAATAAAATTGGCAGTTACTTCAAAAAAGAAGAAAAGCCGAATCACTGGAGGCTTTGCTGTGACAGGTGAGCTGCTCTGACTGGCAATTTCTTGCCCCTTCCTCGTTTGTAGCACACAAACCCTCGACGTGGTTTGCCCCCAGCTGTCGGTGTGGCCGGAACAGCTCCGTGAGCATCCTGAGTTTCAGAGTCACCCTGGTGGGCTTGAACATTTTCTGTTCAAACTTGTTCCTGGCAGCTCAGCAGTGTCTGCTCTTCATCAAAGAAAATCCTTGGAGATAAACCCTGGATGCAGTTCCGTTCAAGAAAAGAAAAGCTTAAGGACATGCTTATTTAGCAATTTTTCCTACCTCCATGGGAGTGTGTGCTGGGGAGGGCATAGGGCTGTGCTCTCTTTGCAAAGACATCTCCAAGCATCCTCTCACCAGCTCTGTCCTCCAACGGGATGGGACTCTCAGCTCCTTCTCTGCTGGAGGGTGGAATCAAACCTTCCATCGGTTCGGGGAGATTTACTGGGGAATCAGACTTTCCATCAGTTCCGGGAGTTACTAAATCCCCGCTTCCCATAGGGAAGAAGCAGCACAAAAAGAGGCCAACAAATACAGCGACCGCTGGTGCTCTGGGGACAGGGGCACGGAGGGGACAGGGCAGTGGGCAGAGGGGAAGGGACAGGGAGGTGGGCCGGGCACCGGCACGGGGAAGGGAGGCTGGGCCGGGGCACCGAGCAGAGACCGGCACGGGCACCGCGGGCTCGGCCAGCGCTCCGCGGCAGCGAGCGGGCACGGCTGCTTCGGGGCTGCCTTTGTGCTCCTAAACCTCGTCTTCCTCCTACACAAGTCTTCGGAAATCAGGGCAAAACAATGAAGCGAGTCAGTGCGATGAGGGCTCCGGCTGTTCGGGCTCAGACTCCCTCTGCCTGCGGAAACACAAACAGTCTCTCCGGGAAGGATCATTCCGCCCCCGCCCGCCGCCCGCTCCCCGCAGCTCCGCCATCCGACCTGTCCGGGGCTCCGGGACGGGACAACGCTGTCCCCCTGCAGAAACCTGCACACGGTGTCACTGTAAAGTGCTCCAGAAACCACTTCCAGAAATCAAAGCACCACCGTCTGCCAGAGCCTCGGCTCGGATCACGCCAGCACTGCTGGGAGCGTCCTCCCGGCTTTTAGGAAGTGAAAGACTTGGCACGTATTACACGAGGAGCAAACTTGTTAACAATGACTTAAAAGCGAATGTGCAAACAGGATATGTGGGCAATTCTACCAGAAATGCTCAGCACGATCACAGGGGTAGAGATGGCACAGGCCAGGAGACAAAAGGACGTGTGACAGCATCAATGCACGGCACGGAGCCCCTGACTGGGGCACAGGACAGAAGGCTGTGCCCTCAGGACTGGTGCTTTGGGATAAAATACAGCATTTCGAAGGCCAGACTGGAAAAGCAGTTTAAGACTTTGTGGCCCTATGATGTCCTGGAGCACAAAGAGGAGGAGTCCAGCTCCTTCCCCGTCAGCAATTCCCTGGCACTTCACCTGCCCTTGCAGCGATGGCTGAGGATAAAGCTGGCATTTGACAGAGCATTCTCAGTGATGCCAACACCTGATGCCAACACCTCTTCCACAACTGGTCAGAGCTTCCCCACAACGTCTCGCTGCCTCCAACTTCTCTCATCTTCCTGTACTCTGCCTCTCTTTTTTCCCACTTTGAGCAGTTTCTCACTATATTTTTTTTGCTTGGGTACCCATATGACTGTGTGACAGTCAGCAGACAGTGGCACCTCACTCCCACTCGTTTACAGTTGTTTTTTTGTGGTTTTTGTTTTGCTTTGGGGGGTGGGTGTTTTTTTGTTTGGTTTGGTTTGTTTTGCCTTTTTTTCCTTTAACACCAACAACCTCTTCCCACTGGGAACTGCAACTGACATCAGCTGTAGACTTTGGAGGCAGAACCACTAAAAGCTGTTTGAAATCCAGGTGCAGGCTATCAAACAGAGCAACCCCTCTCTCCCACTGACCCTTTCAAAGACCTTAATAGACTTCCAGGGAATGGTTTCCTTCCACAGCCACCTGCTGCCTCTTTCCCAGCACGTCACCCACCCAGAGCCTGATAATGCCCCTTCCTCCTGGCTGGGGGCAGAGCCCGCTCAGGGGTAATTGCTTCTTCCTCAGGAGTTACGTAAAGGGATTACAGCTCCACACGCGCTGCTCAGGGGATCAATATAAAGCACTGCAGATTAGGAACACCAGTCGGATATTTCAGCATTAAGCCTGCTTTTAGTTCCCTCTTGCTGTGTCCTGTTGCTCTGGTACCAATCCCACTGGCCTCAGCTCCCTCAGACCGGTACCTCCTTCGGGGCTGAAGGACAGAGCAAAATTTCCAGGTCTTTTCTAAATCTAGGTCTTCCACAGGGACTGCCATGTGCCAAGCTCTCAAATAAAAGCTAGGAAGGCACTTTTCAGAATAAAAGCGATATTTCCACTGTAAGTTACACAACCAATACAGCTGTCAAATACAAAATCTAATTTTAAAGTGTCTTACTAAAATCAGAAAAGTTACAGCTGACATTTACAGAATGCCTCCAAACAACAGAGATTCCATGCAGGCTGCTGGGCAGCCTCAGGAAATCAGTCCTCCTGGCCTGGCTCTTTGCTGCCAGCATCCTCCTGCCTCCAGTGCATCCCTACCCCAAACCCCTCCTGGGCACGGAGAATCTGGGTGTGCGAGGCAGGCAGAGCACCAGTCCCATTTTGCACGAGGTGCTGCTGCCATGCCAGCGCTGGGGACTTGTCACACAGGGCAGGGCTGGCCTGGGAGCCCCTGGAGCCGTCCCGCAGCGGTGCTGAGCCAGACACTGCCCGTGTCTCCTATTCCCTCCTGTTCTCCCACAGAGGAGCCTCTGCCAGGGGCTCCTGCAGATCCAAGGCTGCAGCTCTTCCATCCCATTTCAACCCAGCTGCCCTTTGCTGTTTCACTGTGATCCCATCAGCCACAGAGCTCTGGGAGAAATGCAGTAAAACATCAGCCAGGGTTTCTTTTACTTTCCTCCTTGGCCAGTCAAAATGGACATGGATCCAAGCATCCCGGGCTGACACCCACAGAAGGCTTGGCCCTGGCTCCCCACAGAGTGCAGTGCAGAGGAAATAATGCTCATTCCTCAGTGCTGGGTTAATCCATGCTGTCAGCTGCTGCTTTTGCAGCATTTAAATGTTAGAGATTATGTTACAGCATAGCTGCTTATCAGAAAGGTCCCTGGCAGCTTTTGCTGTTGAAGCTGCTTGTGCAGAACCTGCAGCCAGAGCTGCTGCATGGCCCCACCAGCTCCTTCTGCTGAGAGAAAGGCTGGGCTTTAAACAGGGTCACTGAACAGACTAATGAGAGACACACAGCTCACACCTGCAGCAGGCTGTTCCCCCAGTGGGACAACCTGCTTCACCTCCTCACGTGGCTCGTGCCCTTTTGAACACGCTCTGCCTGGAGCAGTCGCAGTGCCAGTGCTGAGCATAAACCCCCACTGAGCTCACAATACCGACTGTATCTGTCAGGACTTCCAAATTACACTGCTCCATATCCAGTGCCCATCTCCAGCCTGACTTCCAAGCTTACCTCCCTAAACACAAATGAACAAAGAGGCACTGGAAAGGGGAGCTGAGCGACTTCATGGCCCAGCTGCAGAGCTGGAGGAGGAGCCCAGGGCTAACATGACCCCGAACCAGTGTCCCAAGGAGGGCAACCGAGCTGGGGAAGGGTCTGGAGCGGGTGAGGGAGCTGGGGGGGCTCAGCCTGGAGAAAAGGAGGCTCAGGGGGGACCTCGTGGCTCTGCACAACTCCCTGACAGGAGGGGCAGCCAGGGGGGAATTTGGGATTTTCTCCCAGGGAACAGGGACACGAGGAGAGGGAACGGCCTCAGGCTGGGCCATGGGACATTTAAGTTGGTTATTAGGGAAAATTCCTTCATGGGAAGGGCTGTCTAGGCCAGGATGGACAGGGCTTGGAGCAATCTGGTCTAGTGGAAGGTGTCCCTACCTGTGACAGGGGTTTGGAACTAGGTGGTCTTTAAGGTCCTTCCTTGAATGAAATGGGTTTAAGACAATCAATCCCCTGGGACCCCTTGCTGTGCCTTCAGGTGTTTCACTCAACACAGGGTGAGCTGTGGCAGCTGATCTCCTGAGCAGCTCTGCTACCTGGAAATACCTCTGTGAGACTGCAATTCCACCTTGTTTGAAGTGCACTGTGATGACTTTAAAATGAAGGAGCCTTGAAAAATAAACCTGAAATGCTGCTCTAGTGGTGTTTTAAAAGATAATAAATTTCCAAAGAGAAGACTTGGCAGAGGGGAGGTAAAAAGGGATTTTTTTTGGCACTTACACTGTAGCCAATTTAAATTAGGTAACTGAATATCTATAAATCGTCTAATTAGGTCAACTTTCATCGCAACCTCAGCCTGAAATGCCCCAGCAATAAGCTTTCTTCAGAGAATGTCTTTTACACCCCTTGATCCCACATAGTACTTCAAAATGATAATGATCTGCTTAATCCTCATAACTGGCTTGTGGTTTTTCAGAAAACACCGTGGCTTCAAACAAATAAATTTCTCAGGAATGCACATCTCTACGTATGGAAGGATTTGTCCTGAAAACCATAAAATCTCTGTAACAGAGCTCTGCATTACAGTTGCATAATGATATAAATGGTGGCTTCAAAAGGGCAGTCATGTTTGCTTTTCATAAAGCTCTGAAATAACAGAATTAACTAAGAAAAAACCAATTTTGTTAAAATAAACCTGCTCTCTCATTAATGAGAAATGAGGACAGATGTGGTCACAGGCCCATCCGGCCAGAGCTCAAGGAGCTCTGGACAAGGAAGGCTCTCAGGCACTGGGTGTCCTGTGCAGGGCCAGGAGCTGGGGGCTTGGTGGTCCCTGAGGCTCCCTTCCAGCTCAGGATGTTCTCTGATTCCTTGACTCCCACTGCCCCCTGGCCCCCCTGCAGCAGCTGCTGCTGACTCTGTCCCACCACACCTGCAGTGTCCTCTCCTCTGCCTGCTGTTGTTGAGAACCTCTGGGCACATCTGAGCACCACTGAGCACCTTTGAGAACCTCTGGGCACCACTGAGCACCTCTGAGAACCTCTGAGCACCACTGAGCACCTCTGAGAACATCTGAGCACCACTGAGCACCTCTGAGAACATCTGAGAACCTCTGGGCACCTATGAGCACCTCTGAGCACCTCTGAGAACATCTGAGCACCTCTGAGAACCTCTGAGCACCTCTGAGAACATCTGAGAACCTTTGAGCACCTCTGACCACCACTGAGAACATCTGAGAACCTTTGAGCACCTCTGAGAACCTCTGAGAACATCTGAGCACCTCTGAGCACCTCTGAGAACATCTGAGAACCTCTGAGAACATCTGAGCACCTCTGAGCTTCTCTCCCTTCTGCCACCCCCCAGTTCTATCCTGGCCCCCCAGGCCTCCTCAGCTCATAGCCCCAGATGCATCTCTGGCTTTGGGTGGCTGGTCCCTGTCCCTGCCTCAGGCTGTGCTCACCTCAGTCCCCCACCTGCTCCCATGCTGGCTAATGATGGGGAACTGTGCTAACTGAAAAATAACACACCCAGTCATAACCCACTTTTCTTGCCTTTGTGTAGGCTGAGTTATGTCCCAGGTGCAACTGGCAGGTGGGTTGTGTTGTCATGAGCCCAAGGGACACCAGGGGCCACTGAGGCACACTGGCCTGTGTCAGGGCTGCCAGTTTCCAGTGCCCTGGGAAGCTCAAGGGTAACAGCATCTGCCCTGGGACAGACACTAATTGAGCAAACACGTACTGAAATCAGTTCTCTGGAGGACATTTCTGCACGGTAATATTACCTCTCCTGTGCAGCCTGGAATCCTGCCATGATCACGACCCTCTCCCTGTGTCTGGACTCTGCCCCCCTTCCCTCTCAATATGGCTCTGTAGGTGGCAATAGAATACGAATTGAGAGCACCAGGATCATGCTGGACACACCTCCAGGCCCAGGCACTGGGATGCCTGAAGCCTCCTTCTCTTCCAGGCAGAGCTGCAGTGTCAGAGCCTCGCAGCAGAGAGCACCAGTGCTGGAGTGTCTGGTGAGACAGGCCCTGCCCCGGGGACTGTCCCTGTGCCCAGTGACAAGAGCCATCTCCCCGTGAGGCTCTCGTGTGGGGCAAGCCCAGTGTCTGGCACTGGCATCTCTAGGAAATCACGGCATTGTTTATGTCCAAAAAATCCTCTCAGTCCATCAGGTCCAGCTGTTTTCCCAGCACTGCTAAGGACCCCAGCAGCCCATGTCTCCAGAGGCCACATCCACATGGCTTTTATGATTACTAGGAAGAGAAACTGGAAAACAAGGACAAATAGGAGGCCAAAAACTTCATGTTGAAAGGCTGCATTTCCTCTCTGATTCGGCCACGGGATCTGTCCCTCCCCAAAGCACTGCAGCTCCCAGCAAAGATAAACCCTCTGCCTTTGTTTATCTGCTCAGAAACAGATCCTCACTCCCTAAATTAGGGCAACCCTGCAATTAGTTCTTAATTGGTTTTATTTTTTTCCTGCCATTCAAACTAATTAGAATTACCAGGCAGTGTCTTGCTTGCTCACCTTAAAGAGGATTTTGATTTAAGTAAGGGCAGCAGGCACATCTGATGCAGCCTGGGGCTCCCTCAGGTCTAGGGGCACAGGGGGGACCTGGAGCCCCTGGGAACACCCCAAGATGAGAAGCTCTGCCCTGGCATCAGCTGGTGCTGCCCCAGCACTGTGCACTGACCCCAGCTGTGTCCCGAGCACTGCCCCCACCTCCCACCCTGCCCACCCTGCCCATCCTGCCCGTCCTGCCCCTAGCACCCACAGCATCCATGCCATCCACAGCTCCGTGCCATCCACAGCACTCATCCTGCCCACCCTGCCCACACAGTCCCTGCTTCCCCCTTGCAGGACACCTCCATTTGGCACATTAACAGCCCGTGGCTCCCCTGAAGCCCCAGGAGAGGTTTGGAGGTGGCTCTCCTCAGCCACAGCTTGTCAGGCCCCTCAAACACCACCTGAGAAGCCAAAGGTGCCTTCCCAGGGTGAAGGGGAATGTGACAAGACAAGCATCCGAGCGATTTTGGGGGTCTCAGGTCACCCTGGGCTGAAGTGGGGGCCTGGGGACACGCTGAGGGCTGCAGCAGGAGTCACTGCTCACACTGCAGCCCAGCAGCTGACCAGGAAAAATGTGTCCAGCACTCGTGTTTGCTCTTCCCAGCATCACAAACCTTAGGTTGTACAGAAGTGCTTAAAAATGATGTACTCAAACAAGGGGAGAAAGGCTGTTCCTCATTTATTACACAGGGACCGTTGGCATTAACCCACCGGAGAATCAGCATTTGGAATTTGCCTCCTGGAATCCCAGGTTACCTTCACCCTCAATTTCAGCTCCCTGACATCTTGGTTATTAGATACATCATTTTTATGGATTATGTCTCGCAAGGGCAACATTTTAATGAATAGTGGAATTAAATGTTTGCCAGAATTTTTTATATAAATGATCAATTACTGCTGGGTGCATTCATCACATTTATTAGCTCCTTCCAGAAACATTTCTCATAACTTGCAAATCGAAATGAGGCTGAAGTTGAATTTTATTTCTTCTTCAATTGCCCGTAGTAAATACAGTTCTTGCACATAAACCAGTGGGGTTTTTTCATGTAATTCTTTTTATGACACACATGATAAAATTCTTATTAAAATGCTTATTCATTTGATCCTTTTTCTGCTGGAGTATCAGCCCCATGTTCCCATGGGTTTTAGAAAACCATTGTTAGGGAGAAAACTTGGGAAGAAAATTCTAAACGTTCACCATTTGGAGCTGCATCTCAAAGCAGAGGCCTTTTCCAAAGTGCTACTTCTGTCCTGAAGAAGGGAGCTCCCACTTGTCCCCCGGCCCCTTCCCAGCACGTGCTCCTGTGGCTCCTCCTCCAGCCCCGAGCCCGCACCCTGCGGAGCGGCCCGAGTGACCGCACGGGCTCTCTGTCACTGCTGCGCGCTTGCTCGGGGAATGGTCTGTATGGGGTCTCAGGCGTCACTTTTACAGCTGCTCTGCGTGCTCGAGGGCTGAAGGAATGGGGTTAATTAGCCCGTGTTGATAAATCACGGTGGGCTCTGAGAGTGCTGTGTGTATGGATGTACATGTAAATAATATTCAGACATCACCGCCCAGCTGGGGAGGTAGCTCCTTTACTCCTGACCCAGTTGGTTATTCCCTGGCTCTGGTGAGTCCGTTTTTCCCAGCTGTACTCACAGCTCTCTCAGCACGCTGTGCATTGGGGCTGCAGCGCTGTGCAGCAGCCCTGAGGTGTGCGTGCTCCACACACTTGTGAGCAATCCCCGTTTCTGCCTCCATTCCACACCCAGCAGCTGGGGCTGAAGGGGATCACATTCCACAGAAAGATTTAGATTCACATCTGCTTTACCACGTGCTACTGATAAACATCTGCATTTGGTGATAATGTAAGTGAGGAATTACAGGATAACGATGGAGACATCACATCTAACAGGAACTGGAGGTGATTTTTTTCAGACAGATCAGTTTCTCAGATCCAGCCCTCCAATGGATTGGTTGTGGAAGGACATTAAAGGAAAAGTCAACCCAACAGCTTGATAAATTATGTTCTAACACAGAGAGAAGTGCACCCTGATTATATCAAACATGGCTTAAAAGCACATAGCTCTATCCCAAAATTGTTTTCTGATGTGCAAGCAGTTGCCAGTCACGAGAAAGGGCCGCTGTGATGGGCGGGGGGAGCCGGGGTCAGGGCAGTCCGGAGCTCTCTGGCTCTGGTCCAGGGGCAGCTCCGTCCTGCTGAGCACGAGCCGTGTGCGTGGGCAGCCAAAGGCAGCTTTGGCACCTGCTGCAGAAGTGAGCAGCACGCACGGCCTGGCCCCACGAAGTTCCTGCCTGGAACTCCTACAGACCCTTAGGTAAAATAGTCTGCTTCCCAATTCATGGGAGAAATGAGGGAATTACAGAAGTGTGTCATAGAAAATGATAGGGAAGGGTTTTGGCAAAACCCGAAGCTTGAGGCCCAGGCTGGATGTATTAACTGGAGAGTTTTGTCCCGAGCGATGGGACGGAGCTGTGTCTGTGAGGGAGGGTTCACCACGGGAGAAGCCCTTGTCCACACCCACAGTTTACAGAAGCAGGGACAGTTCCTCAGCTCCTGGGGAGCAGCTGCCAGCTCAGGGGGCAGTGCCTGCTGCTGGAAGCACCACGGAATGGGGAGCAGACATCTGCACTGCTTCAGGGAAGGAATTTGTCATTGTCAGAAACACTCTGGCTCCTGAACCGTGGGCAAATAGTGCAGTGGCATTCAAGTGAGCCCTTATTTCTGTTGCTTCTCTTTCCAGTCTGTGCAGCCCTTGGAACAAGCCTCTCATATTCTCCCCAGGGGCTTCATTCCTTGCCCTGGCCACTGGGTTTGTTGGGCAGAGGCACTCAGGGACAGGCTGGCTGTTCCCACCAGTGGGCAGGCAGCATGTGCACCACAGCCAGCCAGGCTCTGCATTTTCCCTGGCTGTATTGGTCTCTCATGGGCAGAGTTATTTTAATAAACTACATTTTCGTGCAAGGAGACTTTCCTGGGAGACTGTGCCCTGATGGGCACAGTGCAGCCTGCTGCCAGGATTGCCCAGGTCCTTCCTTTGCATCATTAATGGCATCACAGGAATGCTGCCTGCGTGAATTGGGGACCCACAGCCAGCTCAGAGCAGGGGTGGCTCTCTCCAGCCACGTGGGAGCTGCTGGTGCCAGTGCGCGTGCTACTGGTGTGGGCAGCAAGCTCTCTGTGAGCCCAGCCTGCTATTGGAGCTCCACAAGCCCTCTGCTGACTTCCAAACCTTGTGTATGAGAAGGCAGCACTCCTTGTTTCAATTTGAAATGCCATACGGAGTTTCACTGAAGCTCTTCAGTCCTGTGTGTCAGAGGAACATAAAATAACACGTTTTTACCACCAAAGCCCCTGGGATCAGAAAGCAAGGGAACACGTGTGGGTAGTGCCCCGTGCCATTGCCAGTCTCTCTCCAGCAGTGCCCTCACAGCTGGAGCTGCGGATTCAAACCTCCCCATTCCCGCTCGCAAATGCCTCCGAGTGTAATTTTATTCCTTTGGGTTTCCCAAAATGGCACAGCAGTTGTAACCCTGCCCGTGGGTGTGTGCCTGGGAGGGGTCTGTGCCACGCAGCTGCTGTCCTGAGCCAGCCAGTGCAACGTGGCTGCAGGGGTGGGGGGTTTGGGTGGAGATGCACAATTAGTGGGTTTCAGTATCTCATTTGCCTGCAGAAGCTCATTTTTAATTATCTGCTCTGCCTCGTGGCTGTGAGGCGCATTCCTGAGAAGTAGAAAAGGAGGGTTTCCTGAGGGAGTTATTTCTGCTCCTGCTTCATAGGCCAGATCAAAGCTGTGGCAGTGAAGATGCACACGGAGAACCCAGTTTCAGCCCAGGCCCGGGGTGGGTGCTCCAAATGAGCTGCAGCCTGCAGAGGCACTGCTGAGGGATGGCACAGACAAAGGGCTGCCTGGGCAGCTGCAGCTGCAGGCTCCACTTCTGTCTCAGCACTTTCTAAACGCTGCTGACCAGTTTGTAGTGTGGAGCAAACCGGTTCCCAGCAGAGCCGAGGCGAGTCCCAGCCTTGAACTCATCCACGCCTTGCTCTCCCCCTTCCCAAGGGCTGGTGAGTGGGTGAGCACCAGAGCCATCACCTCCAGAGCCATTGCCACAGCCCTGGCCTTATCCTTGCCCTGGTCCCTTGAGCATTTCTCTCCCCACCCCAATCCCTGCTGAAGGCAACCCAGGGTTCCACTTCTGCTCACAAAACTGTTGTTCATCTGGGAAGCAGAACCTTGGAGGCAATTATCAGCAATTCAGGGGAGGCTGTTTGCCACGAGGGCCTCATTGGGGGTGGGCACGTGTGCCCTGGTGTGCAGGTGCCCCAAAATATCCCAAGCCCATCATCCCATTCATGGCAGGCTTTATCCCTCTGTGGTTTATCTGCTTACTCAGTTCTAAGATGTGGGCTAGGAAATGGATTATTTCAGGCACTCCCAAGCTACTGTGGTGTTTTATTGCAAGGAAAACTGCTATTTCAGGGCTATGGAAACAGGCCTTAAAATACTGAAAGACAAGAATACCTTGTGTTCTCCATCTCTCTGCTGGAAACCACGGATGTGCTCAGCCACCAGAGCAGCCCTGTCCCACCACCTCGTGCCACGGGCACCAGCCCTGTCCTTCACACACACGTCCTCGTGCAGAAGCAGCTGGAGTGTGCGTGAAGCACCATCTGCCCCAGTAGTTCACATGTGTCCTGGAGGGCCTGGAGCAGCTGGCATGAGCCCCCATCGTGCCCACGGCAAGGGCAGGAGCTCCTGGGCTGCCAGGCTGGAGGGCTCAGTGCTGTCTGCAGAGCTGGACGGAGACAGCCAAGGGTGGCTTTGCCAGCAGCTCGAGGTGTGCTGAGCTACACAGCACCACTTCCTTCTGCGTGCATGTCCTTGTGGACTTCTAAAAGCTCCTCAGCATTTCTCTCGGACTGGGGAGCTGCAGCATTGTGCCCTGAGGGCTGGTATCCTCCCAGCACGGGCAGCAGTGCTGGCAGCACCTCCCACCTCTCACTCCATGCCCGCATCCCCTGTGCCCAGCATCCTCCTGCTGAGACAAAAGTTTGTTGGCTTTGTGTACCAAGAGCTGCCACAGCAAGGGATGATTGCCCTGTAGAAAATGTGCATTATCTCTAGCTCAGTCCTTCTGGCACGTGGCTCCCAGGGCATGAAGGCTCCAGGCTGTCAGTCCTGTGTGCTCAGAGAAGCCACCAGCCCAGCAGTGACTGGGAGCTGTGGGTCTGCAGCGACTCAGGAGTCAACACTGCGAGTGCTGAGCCACACGTGAGTCACTGCTTTGTGGGGCCCCGTGGCACACTCATGTCCCAGAATGGCTCCAGTGGCTGGCTGTGGTTTCATTTTTTCAGCCTGTGCGTGGTGTTTGAGGAGGTGTAGGAGAGCCAGGTGATGTCAGTAAGAGGCAGTGCTGCTGCTGCCCACCTCTGCCTGAAACCACACTGCTTGAGTAGCTCGGGCCGTGTGGTTTGAGGGCTTCCCTGTCCCGTGTGCTGGACAGCTGTGTGTCTGGCTTCTGCCTTCATGGACGCATCCAGAGTGCCCTGTCACACCCAAGGATAAGAAATCCAACAGCCGTGAGGGCAGGAGCTCTGTGAACCTTTCCTCTCAGGACAGGATGAGATGCAGCTGGTACTTCCTACCTGGAAACTCACCAAACGTAAACATTTCCTTTCAAAATTTCGCCTGAACATAACATTTTCCTTGAGCAGGACATTCCTCCACTCCAGGGGGCGGCTCTGCAGCCACCGAGCACCTTCTGCAGGCAGGTGGGTGGGAGCAGGAGCAGCCCTGGGGGCTGGTGTGACACGGGCCACATGTCACCACCACCTGGCCACAGCTGCCGGCTGTGCACCGGCAGCCGAGAGCCGCAAGCAGCAGCAAAGCTGGCAAAGAAAAGCGCAGGGAACTCGGCACCACCACAGCCCCAGCCGTGCTGCGGGGTCGAGGGTGCCCTGGTCCTCCTCCGGAGCTCCTGGAGACCCTCTGGGGGAAATATTTGGTTCTGGGTGTGGGTTCCCCACCACGCACCGTGCTGGGACGAGCAGACGCCTGGACTTCAGCTGCAGTTCTGCTACTGTAAGCAATTCCCCAGGGCGGAAAGCCCTGTGCGGTGCCCTGGCTGAGCTCTGCAGCCCGAGAGACACGTCCTGACAGCTCCCGAGCTCTTCTCCAGGACCCGTGAGTCAGATGAGGAAGTCAAACAACCCTTCCCTCGCTACGAAAGCAATCGGCGTTTTGCAGAGGATTACCATTCTGTGCAAATAAAACAAAAAAGCGGAGTCTGCTTTCCTGCAGCATTCCCAGAGGCATGCGGCCGCTCCCGAGCTCTCCCGCCTGCTGTTCCAGGCTGCGACCAGGAGATGGGATGCGCGGCACAGCGCGGGAGCGCGGCCGGGATGCGCTCCGGGATCCGCGCTCCAGGAGCCGCCACCTCCGGCCAAGCCACGGGCAGCGTTTCCCTGGTCCTTTCTGGAACTGGCAGTGTTTCCCTGGTCCTTTCTGGAATTGGCAGCATCTCCCTGGTCCTTTCTGGAACTGGCAGCGTTTCCCTGGTCCTTTCTGGAATTGGCAGCATCTCCCTGGTCCTTTCCGGAATTACTGACTTGTGTTCGGACTGCTGAGAACCATGGGCTTGAGCCCCAGTAGAGCCCCACACCCTCGCCAACCCCGGGGGCTCCCAACAGCCAATTGCTCGGTCAGATTCGATTGTTGGGCAGAAAACAAGGATTTTGTCCAACAGCTCTAACCAACCCTGTCCAACACTCCCGAAACTTTCTGTTTAGGGATTTCAAGCAACATCCTCTAGGTTTCCATCACTGCCTAGTTTCTCACTGGTTTAACAGCTCGCTGGTGTCACTGTGGATTTCAAAGGAAACCCCTGGACATCTGGGGCCACTTCTAACACAGAACAGGCAACAGGACAAGAGGAGATGGCCTCACATTGTGCCAGGAAGGGTTTAGGTTGGATATTGGGGAAAATTTCTTCTTGGAAAGGGCTGTCCAGCTCTGGCACAGCTGCCCAGGGCAGCGGTGGAGTCCTCATCCCTGAAAGGATTAAAAAGCCATGTGGAAGTGGCACGTGGGGCCCCGGGCTCGTGCTTGGCAGTGCTGCAGGCACACACACTGTGCCTTCCCAGGAGCTGCAGGGCCCCCGTCACTGCTCCCCTGCTTGGGACCCCTGCTTCATCCCCACTGAGGGGCTCCCCGACCCTCAGCCCCGCTCCTGGCTGTCCCTGGCACTCACTCACTTCAGCCATGAATACAAACCAGATTCTCAGTGGTTGAATGACACGGCTGTGACACAGGCAGGACTGAAGTGCTGCCCTTTGCGTGCGTGCTTGAATTTCACAAGTGAAATGCAACCTCCAGAAGAGCCAGCACAGGTTCTGCTCCAAACATGGAGCAGCCATTAGGAGAAAAAGTTACCTCGTTTGAAATTTTCATCCTGCAGCTGCAATTTAATTCTTTAATCCCCACAGCAACAGTTTTCTTGTAAATTAACAGCATGAAATATATTAGGAAATTAAAGTAGCTTCTTTGGCACTCATGTTTTTGTGCCTTCTTATCTTCCTGGTCTATTTTTAGAATACGAGATGTTATTGATCAAAATCTCATAAAAATGATTTATAATAGTTAATAATTACTGTATTAATGCACCAGACTGCAGCAAAATTAATGCAGGCTGTGTCTGCTGGGCTGGATGCAGCACTGCGCCCTCGAGCAGCAGCAAAACCAAGCCCGAGAGCTGTGAGGGATGTCCTGGGAGAATGTTCTCATGCTGGGAGGTGCCGGGGTGGCACCGTGGAGCCTTCACCATCCTGCTCCACTGCCAGCCCAGGGGGCCAGGGGGGCTGCAGTCACTGGGGTGGGGGTGGGCCAGTGCAGGCTGGAGAGGTGTGGATCTCTGGGACCAAGGGAAAACACCCTGAACAATGGCAAGGTTAAAGAAAATTTCTTTGAACAACTGAATTCTGCTGCAGCACAAAGAGCCTGGCTCATCTGGCACAGCAAGGACTGGGGAAAGGGAACATGGGCACGGTGGGGCATCACCAGTGCCCATTCCTGTGGAAGGCTCCCAGGGCTGGGGAGGAACCCCCGGGGCAGGGCTGGGCTGCGCCTCTGTGCCTGCCCCCTGCCCAGCCACGCCCAGGGCCGATGCCATCTCACACAAGGTCACATTAACGTCGCTCCAAAGCACTGCCCTGACCTCTTCTCCCAGAGCTCCCAGCATGAGCAGATCCCAGGATCTGCTCTATGGATCCCAGTCTCACTGCAGTGCAGGGTTCTCTGTTCTGCCTGTGCTACTCCCCATCCCTTCCCTCTGCCCTGGCACAGAACCATCACAAGTGGAACAGCTCTTAAGACAAAGTCCTTGGCATTCCCCCTCACACCAAAGCAAACCCGAAGCTGAGCAGCCTCCCATCACTCCAGCACCAAGGAAGAGTCCCAGCAGCATAAACCCAGCATTTCACATCCCATCCAGCTCCCAGGCAGGCTGGAAACCCTCCAGGGACCCAGCTGAAAGGAAAAACAGGATGTTTTCCTGCACCAGAAACCTCTGAGTGACCCAAATGAGATCTGGGAAATGGTGACAGTGACAGAGGGGATGAGAGGATTGAAGGGGTTTGTCATGTATTTCATGATAAAGAGACTTTTAGTGTATTTAGCATTTTACTGCACCAAATTGGAGAGGGAGCACAATTTGATCCAGGCTTTAATCCCAAGGGCTGGCCCTTCCTTTCCAGACAAAGAGCACCATGAATTTAGTGAGACAAGTTCTCCCTCTACAGATGTTTTTGGTAGTGATAAAAACCTGCAATAACCAGCCGTGTGCCTTTGCCACAGTCCCTTGATTTCAGACATCTGCAAAAGCTCAACACCCACAGAAAATACAAGGAAGAGGCAGGTTCCTCATGATGCCATAAAAATGGGGTCCTTTCCTTGCACCCTTTCCAGAATCCAGCAGGTAAAATACCAGCACTAAGCTACCAATAACCGCTGTGAAATTTCGGGGTGTTTTGTTTTGTTTGTTTGTTTTCCTTCCTTCCATGTGTCTCCACCCCATCCTGAGAGCTAAAACACCAGGAGCCCCATTCAGGGTCAGAACATTGTCAGGTGCTTAAAACACTGATCTCTGCATCAGAAAGGTATTCCTGAAGTCCAGGGAATGTTTTATCCATCAGGGGTCATTGCCAGCGTTTCACAGTGGAGCAGTCACCCCCACTGAGGGGAGACAGGGTTTGGTGCTCGGGAGAGGGGAGCTGAGCCGGGGACGCTGGGTGCCTCGGGTCACACACAGCCTCCTGCTGGGACACCGGCCAGGGCTCCTGATCCAGTACTTTCCAGTTCATCAGCACATTTGGATTATTCTCCGACAGGAAGGATATGCAGACAGCAGCACTTCAGGCCCAGCGCTGCTGCAGCATAAGCTGTGCGCTGGGCAGGGAGCGCCGGGATGCCGGGGATTGTGGAGGTGCAGTCCCCGCTCCCATCCCGCTGCTCCGGTCTCACAGCTCCCATCCCACCGGTCCCATCCCACTGCTCCCGTCCCACTGCTCCGGTCTCACAGCTCCGATCCCAGTGCTCCCACCGCTCCCATCCCGCTGCTCCCATCCCACCGCTCCCATCCCACCGCTCCCATCCGGCTGCTCCCATCCCACCGCTCCCATCCCACTGCTCCGGTCTCACAGCTCCGATCCCAGTGCTTCCACTGCTCCCATCCCACCGCTTCCATCCCGGAGCTCCCATCCCGCTGCTCCCATCCCGCTGCTCCCGTCCCAGTGCTTCCACTGCTCCCATCCCACCGCTTCCATCCCGGAGCTCCCATCCCGCTGCTCCCATCCCGCTGCTCCCGTCCCAGTGCTCCCACCGCTCCCATCCCACCGCTCCCATCCCACCGCTCCCATCCCGGAGCTCCCATCCCACACACAGCGACAGAGACCGGGCAGCGCTGAGGGACAGCCCCCACACCACCTTCTTCTGCTCGGGATGTCCTCGGGTCACCCAAAGGCCACGAGCTGCTCCAGCCCCTGCCCTGGGCTCACAGTCCCACAGAGCCGATCGTGTCTCAGCCCCGCGGGGGAAATCTCACCCCAGAGCCGGCACTTTGGGCTCTGACTCGGTGGGGACGAGGGACACGCACAGAGCTGTGCTGGTCCAGCCCGGGGGATGGTCAGGACATGCAGCAGCAGTGACACGAGGGTGGCACAGTGCCCGGAGAGCTCTGTGGGTCACTGACCTCGCCTTTGGCACATCAGCTCTTGGCCTTGCTTCCAGCTGCAGGTCCTGTCCTGCCGCCAGAGCAGCACGGCTCCTCCCCAGCACTCCTTGGGCATTTATTCTGGGCAGGGAAAGCCAAGGGAACACAGGCAGGGTGAGAAGGGGTCCAGCCTGCCCTTGGCAGTGCTGACTCTGAGCTGTGATACCAAGAACCATTGAGACGGCGTTGATGTAGCTTAAGAAAAGAAAAAGATTTATTAGGTAAATTCAGTCTTCCTGTGAAAAAGGAGCAAGGATAGAAACAAAGGAAAATGAAATGAACACGTGTGCAAAAGCTGCTCAGCACCTGTATCACAGCCTGCCCGTGCACAACCCAGCACTCCTCGTGTTTGCTCTTCTATTCTTAGGAAAAAGTTTAAATTGTATTTGGTGATTTTCAGAAATCAATACAGCTGTCCATATGAAGGTTCAGTGTGTTAATAAATAAACCAGACACAGGAAACCCAGTAATGGGCTTTCTCAGTTACATAAATTCACCTGCCACAGGCCTCACTGGTACAGTGCATCCCAATCCCGGGCACACACTCTGTAACTGGAGTCTGAGCCCTGTTTTCAGAGGTGGCCTCAGTCCCTGGGACCCCCCTGAGATGCCTCCCTGGAAGCCTTCACGATTTCTGAACAGAAACATACTGCTCAAGGGCTTTCCTATAACCTTGAGCCCCTCCAAGAAGGTACTGGACTCCACAGCAGCCTGAAAGCAAAAGGAGATTTTCCTTGTAGGGTTCCACAGAACTTGCAACTCCTGCACTTGTATTTCCTGATTTGTTATTTTAATTATTATTTAGTTAATTTGACCGTAGATAAAGAAGAACCTAGCAGCAGCTCTGCCTTCTGCAGCCCAGGTTTCCAAAAGCACAAACCCCTGGATTTACAGACGTGCAGTGTGAGGACCCAGGGAGCTCCAAGTGACCTACATTTACAGCCAGGAGCCATCCTCCAGCAGTGGCACTGCCTGCCTGCCTGCACAGACAGCAAGAACTGACACAGCTCAGGACACACCAGCCTGGAAACATCTGGATCCCCAGCTGGGCACGGTGGGGTACAGACAGCAAACTCAGAGGTGCAGCAGTGCTGGCTCAACTTACCTGGGTGAAACAAGACGCACCCAAGAGCCTGCAGAAACTGGTCAGTGGCTGAGCTGGGCCAGCCACCCCTGCCAGGGCTGCCAGACACACCCAGAGCCCAGCACCCCACCCCAGCCCTGGGCCAGGCTGAAATGGGCTCCTGGGCATGGCTGGAGGAGGGCCCCAGGGGGGCTGCTCAGGGACATGAGGGCTCCTCAGTGCCCACGTCCCCACAGTCAGGAGAGGTTGTTTCACTTCCTATTCATTTCTGTAAAATCAGCCAGCAGTGCATGCTGTGCCGTGGTGCTGCCTGCGCAGGGAAGGGTGGCTGTCCTACCTGCTGTGGTGGCAGGAGGTGCCACCCTCTCGGGGACCCAGAGCTACCTGAGTCTCTGCTAACATGTGCTGCAGAAGGTGGAGGTGCTGGAAGGGCTGGAGGACTTGGAGGTGTGGGAAGCACTGGAGGATGGACTGAAGCTGGGTGCTGTTGGCCAGCACAGTGCGCTAAGGGCCCTGCTCCTGCCTCAGTTTCCCTCTGCAGCTGCAGGATTAATGTCATTTTCTCCCCTGGCAGAGAAAATGACTGGCCTCCAGCAGCAGCTGATGATGGCAAGGAATTAACTCAGCCAGAAAGGAACCTCCCGTGGGAAATGCTGTCATTTTGACATTCAGTTTTATCCAAAATGAGGGTGGGAAGGGGAGACACAGAGCAGTTGCACAAGACTTCAGCTCAACAACAGCTAAACGAGCTGTCCTGGCAGTCGGAAATCTCAGCATGAAACACTGATTCAAAATCTTTCATTTCAAATTACCGTTTTAGAAGCACAATTTAGCCTGAGCACAAAGATTCACCCTCCCACTGAAACTATTCCAGGGAGAAATGTTCCACTGACTTTAATACTGAACATGCAGGAGCTCAATATGTAACAACCAATGTGTGCCCATGCGTGCTGTTCTGCACTGGAAGGGCAGCTATTTCTTATCTCTTTTCCATGAAGTCCTATGTAGAATAAAGTAAATTTCATGGAAATATGGATGGATGTTATCAGAGAAACTCAGTCTGAAACTCAGATGGACACTGACTTTGTCCCTTTAATCAACTTCCATTCCAACGTAATTTGCATTGACCATGTGTGGAGTTGGGTTTCAGACCAACTGAGCTGCTCCTGTTTGCAAACAGCCCCTTTGCACTTACAAACTGCTGGATTTTCATGTCCTCAAGGGTAAAAAAAAAAAATCTGGGAATAAAGTATTCTGATATATGGATGTTCCAGAATATTCTGGAATAGAATACTGGAGCAGATAGGCTCCCTGCATCCCTCTTGGCTTGCTTTCTTAGGGAGCACCAAACCCAGCATTTATTAGTGATTCAAATGACAATTTTTTAAAGCTGATCCGGCATGGAAGCCAATAATTCCTCACATCAGCTTCTCTCCCAGTTTATAAGAGTTCTGGTGACAAAGCTCTGCCTTAGGATCTTCTCCCCGTCAGCTGAGGGTGCCCAGCAGGTGACAGAAGCCCTGGGGAGGAGAGTTGGCAATGTCCGGAGCGCGCCGGGGTGAGCCAGCTGATGTCCACACTCTGGGGGCAATGCACGGGCGCGGGGCTGAGGGGCTGTGGGGCCGACCCCCGCCCCCAGGAATGCTGTCCCCAGGGTCTGTGTCCCCGGCAGCGCCCTGGGACAAGCTGGGGCCTGGCTCTCCCACCCAACTGGTTTGCAACCAGCAGGGCGAGTTGCTGGAAGTCTTCCTGCAAGTGAGCTCATCTGGCATCCCTTGGAAAAAGGCAGGGTTTGATGTTTCCCTCCTCAAATCCACGGTCATTTGCTTCTCTATGCTCAAGCCCAGAAGAAAGAGGGAACTTGGAGCACGAGGGTGCCCAGACAAGGCGGGCTCCGCAGTCTGCACGGCGGCGGTGCCCTGGGCCCGACCCCCGGGCTCTGTCCCTGCAGGGCACCAGCTGCCCTGCTCCCGCCGAGCCTTCTGCGGCTGCCTGGCTGGAGCCGAGCCGCTCTCCCCAGCACGGGTGCTGTGCTCTGTGCCGGGCTCACAGAGACTGAGCCCGCGAACCACAGCCACAGGGATGTGCCACCGCCACGCCAACAGGGAACTTGCCACAGCCCCTCGGAGATGCAGTCAGATGAGAGCACAATCCATCTGGGAACACGGTGCTGTGAGAATCCTGGGCTCTGGGCAAGAAGTCACAACCCAGGAGCCCAAGGCGGGGCCCAGGTGCCTGAACCCTCGGGTTTTATTGCCTGTCACAGGGCACCCTGGAAACCCTGGTGGCAGCAGTGCTGAGAGTTCAGCAGGACAGGGCTCTGACGGGGAGAGGGGGCTCTAGGGGGGGGAAAATGGGGCTGCCTGGGGGTGCCACAACGGGCAGGGACACAACTGGGTCCCCGAAATGGGCAGATGCTGCTGATATGCCACCAAATCACTGTCCTTAAGGCACTTCTCTGGCAAGAGATGTTTCAATAATTCATTACCTGCCATAATTTAAAAACTCCACTCTGAATTTGAGGCTGTCTTCCTCTTGTTCAGCTTTTCCACCAAAAGAGAAAAAAAAAAAAAATCACTATTCTTTTAATTTCAAACACAATCAATATCAGTCTATATAGTCCAAGGTTCATTGCTTTCAGGCAACTGCTCATAAATATTCATTAGAGAATTAAAGAGCTATTAACGAGGGTAACTGTTGAGGAGCATTTATTAACTGTCTTCTACAAGAAATGAAATTTGCATTTCTCGGCGTGAAAACGCACAATGAGCAATGGCTCCTTGCATGACAATAAACCATCAGGTAAAAGCTGGTGGGAAGGCAGGAACCCCCCTAGTCCTCACACAAAGGATGGAGCAGACATCTTCAACTATACGGAGCTGAGGACAGGACACTTGTGGTGGCCCTGACTCCCTTCATCCTGCCCAGTCCGAGCACCTGGACCCTGGCCCCCGACCCCAGCAGCCTGTGCCTCCACTCCCTGCGCTGCAGCAGCACGGAACTCATCTCTTCCGTGACTGTGATTCATCCTGATTTGCATATCATGGTCACTGCCTCCACATTTCCCCTAATTAATTCCCCAGGAGGACGCCTGGCCGTGCTGGCTGTGCGGTGATAAAGTTCTGCTCACGTTTATCACAGCACGAGGTGGTGCCCGTGCGGGGAGCGGGGTGCCAGGGCGTGTACCAGGGTGGGGCAGCTCCCACCGCAGCCACGGCTCTGCCTGGGGCTCTGCGCCTGCCCCCCCCCGCCCACAGGGACCTTTTTTACCCACTCACACCTGGCCTGGCAGGTGCCTCACCTGAGCAATACCCAGGGTCTCTGCAGTCATCCACAGGAGCCGGGTAGGGACTCCAGGGATTTTAGCTAAGAACCCAGGCAAGGCTTTCTTCGCTAGAACCAAGGGTCTGGGTGGGGAGCAGGAGGAAAATGATCATTTTGGGGCAGTGAAGGAGGATTGGCAGGCTGGCTGTGCCAGGGGGCTGCCACCAGCCCTGCAAGGGACAATTCCCCAAGTGCCCATCCCTGGGGCTGTGTGGCACTGCCAGGCCTGTGGAGCTGCTGGGTTTCCTGCAGCTGCAGCAAAGGGAAATGCACAAGTGAATCCCAGGGGAGGATCTGTTATGTGGAGCAATTATTTCTCAACCTGAAAGACAAGGCAGGAATCACATCCTCTCATGCGTCTCATAAAGCACAATTCCATCATTAATATCAGTTCCTTGGCATTTGTAAAGTCAGGGTGTCTGGAAACGGGGAACCCAGAGCAGCCTGAGGTTCCCCTCAGCTGGGGTCATCACGATACATGAGATTTTCCCCAGTGGAAGAGCAGTTACTGAGTTTTGCCCTGGGATTCCCAGACCCTGTGGGTCCAAGGGGCCCACAAAATGCAGGAGTGTTCTCAGCATCCTGGAATTCATTTGGCTCCAATGGAGAATTTCTGGGGCTCTGCATGAGGAAAGAAATACTGAAAACCAACAGCAGAAGAGATGCCTTTGCTTTAGGGGTTATTTGATGCTGCAGACTGTGGCCTTGGGAAGGAGAGAGACGCTGGGCTGGTGCCCAAGTTCCCACTGGTGATTTCTCCTTCTCAGGTCTGAACCATCTCAGTGTGGATTGCAGGGGGAGGAACAGACCCACTGAGCCAGTGCTGACTCCCAGAACTCCTGCAGGAAACTGAAGGCCCATTCTGCTCCCATCAGATTAGCCATAAGTTATTTCCTCCATCCCTGAATAGGTATGTTTGAAATTGCAAAGTCACCGTGGCCAGGAGCTCTCAGATTTTTCTGTAAACCCACAGCGAGCTATACAGTGTAGATGTGCACACACATGCACACAAACAGAGCTGTTTATCCGAGTGTGTACACACATACACACATACAAATACATATGTAATAAGCAAGCCCACCCAGTGACTGGCAGTGGGGACCATGCTGAGGTGTGGCAGTGCCCAGGGAGGACCTGCTGCTCCACACTGGTGCTGTGCCAACCTCAGCAGCCCGTGCCAGGGCCCTGGGAAGTAAAGGGTATGGATATTCCTCCCTCTCCTGGATGAGTGACAGGCAAGCAGCAACACACACGCACACTTCGGAAAAAATCCTGTCTCCCCTTAGTTTTTCAAAGTTAAGCTTTGTGCCTCCATACTCTCGGGGTGACTCTGCCCACGGATCCTGAGTCACAGCCCTGGAACAAAGGCCAGTGGCAAACAGGATGCTGAGGCTGGTCTGAAGTCATACAAGTTAGGAAACATTTTCTGACTTTCAGGAATGATTCATGACTTTTACATTTTTGGGTTGGACATTTTCCTTAGTCACCAGCAGGGTTTCAGTGACAGATGAGCCTCTCAGACCCTTCAGCTCTTATTTTCCCATCCAGACTTTGAAATTTCATCCCTGAATTATATGTTATGGAGCTCCTTTTTTTCCCCTCTCTCAGAAGATGTTGTCAATCTGTCTGCTTTTAGCTTGCAGAAAAATTTGAGGCTTACTGGGACTTTCTCCCCTGTCCCAGGACACGGCCAGTGGCCCTTGCAGGGATGCTCTGTCAGGGCAGAGATGTGGCTCCTGCTGCTGGATGCTGATGTTTCCTCCAGGCATTGTCCTCCCACAGCCTTTCTCCTGCAAGTAAGGTAACTACAAAAACTCAAAGCTAAAAGCTGGAATTAAATCAAATCCAAGAACAGGTAACATTCAGAGTTAGCTTGATGGAATATAAAGATTTAAAGAAACATGCATCCAAGAGGTAGAAACCAAAGATTAAGTATTTGCAAATGAGGGTCTCAACTCCCTCAGTCCATAGCAGGGACACCGGGAACTGGGATGGAACTGGGATGGAACTGGGACAGCTCCAGTGCCCGCCAGCCCCCAGCAGCATTCAAGCAGGGGGCCCCAGTCCTTGGGAACTCTGGCCACTGCCCCCCTGCCCACCAGTGCCTGCTGTGCTTGGAGGGTAAATTTCAGATCATGACAAGTCACTAAAAACAACCATGGCATAAAAACATGGGTTTTGCCACTGTGCTGTGCAGAAATGTGATGCTGCTGTGAGGAGTCAGTGCTGCTAGGGAAACTCAGCGTGTTCAGGGTGAGTTCATCTCTTCTGTGGCTGCACAGAGAGCAAAGGCAGGGACAACTCACTCTCAAGGGCAGGCTACCTGAGAAACCTGGGCTGCTGGTGAATAGAAACTGGGCAAATCCGAAGGGATAAATTAAATTATTAAAGAAAACTCAAGGCATCACTAGACAATGCAGACACCAGACAGCCTGAGAGAGCTGTGACTATTCAGCCTGGAGAGGAGAAGGCTCCAGGGAGACCTTAGAGCTCCTTCTAGTGCTTAAAAGGGCTGCAAGAGACCAGGGGAGCAACTTGAAAATTCCCCCAGGAAACACTTCCTTAGTTTTCCTATGACTCACCACGTTTAAAAGTTTCCATTTCCCCTAGTGTCATACAGCATCCCTGAACAAACTCCTGGATGTTAGTAAATGCCAAAGCCTTTATTTTGTGAAACATTTGTGCCAAGCTGCAGCCAAACTGACCGCCTTTCTTCCTGGGAACAGGAGTGTGAAAGGAAAGCTTTCCAGGGTGACTCAGGGCAGGTGTGTCTGACGCTGCCCGGTCAGTGACAGCTGTAGCGATAGGTGGGCCCACAGCGGGGCCCTGGCGTTTCCTCCGCCCTCGGGCTGCCGGGGCTCCCAAAAATGGTTCACGAGTGCCACAGAGCCAGCAAGGTGGCAGGGAGGTGGCAGCCAGGTGCAGGTGAGGTGCCGGTGGTGGAGCAGTTGCAGGGCTGGCAGTGCCAGGACACTCATGCTGAACACGGCTCTGTTTCCAGGAGGGAGCAGGCAGTGCAAACACATCCACGGTGCTTACACACACACCCGAGAGGCAGGGAATATCTCCATTATCAACAGCCATTTCTCCAGACAAAGGAGTCTGTTCACAGAGCCCGAATCCTCCTGCGCCTCCCCTTCCATAAATGACACTTCCCAGTGATCCACCTCCAGCAGCCCAAGGTTATTTCTCGTCAAGCAGGTTTTCGAGCCAGTGTGCCAGCTCTCCACATTTTCCATTACCCCACCCTTAGGTGTTACTAACACCTGACAGGGAATTACCCACACGCTAATCCCATACCCAGGCTTGTCCAAGCAGCTCCCCCCGCCCAGCAGCACCAACCAAAATTCCTCTGCACCACTCAGGCGTGTGCAGGAATCAGCTTCAGCCTCCTCAGCTCTGGGATTTTCCATTTCCTCAGGCACCTCCTGCCCAATGATGCCACCGTGGCTCTATCTGTGTGACAGGGCCCACACTGTCCGAGCCTTTCCAGGCACTCAGAGGGGAGGCCAGCAGCCCTTGGAGCTGGGCGTCCTCTCCCACTGCGCCAGGAGCTGCTGGTGTCTGCTTCCAGAGCTGGCACGGCCACAGCCCTGGCCCCTGGCCAGGAGGAAAATGCAGATCAGCACCCACCAAAGCCACAACACCTGGGTTTCACCCGAGCACCAGCTCCAGCCCTGCTCAGGGTGGGTTTGCAGCATCCCAATGTCTCCTGCATGGGTGGGAGGTCAGACCAGGCGTGGTTTTGCACTGCAGAGCTGCCAGTGAGCAGCACTGTCCGTGTGTCTGGGCCCGTGGGCCTGGAGGGGCCAGCAGTGTCCCCGAGGTGCCCCACAGGGGCAGGGATTTATGCACGTCTCGTCTGTCACCAGTGGGCATCACGGCACTCGTTACCGTCAGCACTGCCCTGTGCGTTACTGGCGCCTGTTGCCCTACGGAACCCAGGGGTTATTTTTAGATGCATTTCTACATCTCTCTGTTTAATCTCCGTGTGTTTAATCTGGTTTTGCACTCCCTTCTGACACCAGCAATAGGCAAAACCACCATCAGGTTTAAAACCCCATGCCCAAACCCCATCTCTGCCCGTCAGTGACCACAGCGAGAGCAAATGCAGACACGGGGAAACTATTTATAGCTCAGATAAACAAGGCAGAGGCTTTGCTTAATGAGAGGAAATGGAAGAACAGTGCTCACACACAGACCTTGAATGTGCTGCCCTTGCCTGGCTCGGGAGGGCTGACGGGCTGTCCCTGCCAGCCCAGGGGGAGGGGGACAGGGATCGGATCTGAGCAGCGTGGCTGGAATCGGGGATGTGGTGCAGTCACCCCTGGGCACTCGATGGGGGCTTGGCTGACAAGGGCAATTCTGGTTTCACACAAATCTGAGTGGGAATTCTGATTCTGCCCTAAAACGTGGCCGGGAGTGGAGAGCGATGCCCTGTCCCAGCCCACAGAGGGCTCAGGCTGCCCTGGGGTGGGGGTTCAGGCTGCTCTGGGATGGGGGCTCAGGCTGCCCTGGGGTGGGGGGCTCAGGCTGCTCTGGGGCAGGGGGCTCAGGCTGCTCTGGGGCAGAGGGCTCAGGCTGCAGGGGGATGCTCGGGCCATGGCTTGGAACAGTGGTGCTTATCCCGAAAGGGAAACAGAGCACCTCGACTGCTCTGCGTCACAGTGGCTCTGAACAACCCCAAATGCATTAGGCAGAGCTGGGCCAGCTGAGGTTTCCAGGGAGGAGGGATGCACAGCAATTACATCCCAACCACAGCTTTTCCTCAGCTCCTGTCACAGCAGTTTGGGTTGGTCCTTGGGCCCCTGTTTTACAGGGAAGTGGCCCAGCTGGGGCCAGGCCCCTGCCCTGGGGGGCTGAGGTGGAGGGAGTGGGGATGGAGGGATGCCCAGTGCCCATCCCACAGCAGTGACAGCAGTGTGTGACACTCTCTGCTATGACACCCCCAAACGCTGCTGGCAGCACTGCTGATGGCCCCCTTGTTCTGACTTGGGGATCTCTAAGCCAATTGCACTCCTGTTTCCTTGGCCTGCTTGAAGCCAGCGGGAATCAGCTAGAGGGTTAATCCCTCATTCCAGGCCCAGGGAATGGGGCCATACTAATTCTTTCCTGTAGATTTGCTAATTTGATTTTTCTTTTCCTGAGACATCAAAGACAACCTCCAGAGGAGGGCTTCCTAATCAGCAAGGAGAAAAGGAAATCACTTATTTAGTGGGAAGGATGTAGATGTACAAAAGGAAAACATTCCATTTTCTTTTTATAGCTATGAAAAACAACTTTACACAGAGAGTCCCCTAAATTCTATTTTTATTGCAAGGAACCAGAGTTTTGGGACCCTTCCATGCATCCGTCTTGTCTCTGTACTTGTAAACAACAACTTCACTGAGATGAGGTGAACTGGATCATCTTTTCCTTCCTCAAAACATTTTATGTTATGGATCGGAAGAGGAGGAAGGAGGCCAGGAGGAAATAAAGTGCTCCTGAAGAATGCAAAGCCAACCCTTCAATCTAACCTGGCCTGAGTCCGTCCTGCCCTTTCCACATGGCCTGTGAGCAGTTTCCAGACTCCTTGATTCCACAGAAATCCAGGTTTAGGCCCTCAGCTGGGTGCTTAGTGCAAACCCAAAACACAGCTGTATAAATCACACAATATTTAGTGACTCATAAGAAAAACTGTGAACAGAGAGGGGAGGCTGGGATAATAATTACACAAGGAATCCAGCAGACTGGAAAAGCGCCAGACGCTCTTGGTGGGGAGCTGAAGACCCAAAATGAACCTCAGCAGCCCAAGGTTCTTGCAGGGGTGGGTGGCAGCAGCTCCGGGGCACTGGGTGTGGGGTCTGTCTGTGCCCTGGGGCAAAGGCAGTGCCGGGGACACTGCAGGGGCCACCTCTGTCCCCTCTGCCACCACTGAGGGCTGGGAGCGCTGCCAGCTGGAGGCACGAGGAGCAGTTCACTGTTTGGAGCCCAAAGTGTGCTTAATTTCAGAAATTTTATGCCAGTTTTCCCCATCTGCAACAGTGACAGTGCCAGGCTGTGTGTTTGGGTGTCACCAGGGGTAGGGACAGCACTGTGCCCTGTCCTGGCGAGCTCAGCTGGACACTTGGGCAGGGCTGAGCTGGCACCAGCCACCCTGGGGAGCCCGTGGAATTCCCAAGACTTTATTTATCAAAATTTCTTGAAACTCGACATGAGCTGCAACTTCTGTGTGCCTCGTGGGTGTCTCTGCCCTCTCACAACGGGGCTAAAGAAACCTGGGAGGCCAAGGAGCCGACAGGGCTGTGGGGAGCCCTTTGAACGCCCCATCCCTTCCCAGAGGGGGTTTGATGTGTCACAGAGCTTTGGACAAGCTCAGTCATATTTTCCTATATATCAGTTGGATATTTTTATGGGATGGACTGTGAACAAAAGCAGAATAGCTGATTTTTTTGTTTTGTTTTGTTTTGGTTGTTTTTGGTTTTTTTTTGGTAACAAAACCTATGACTTCACTGAAAGTACAACCCTCTTTGGGGAAGCACAAATCAGGCTCCCCCCTGACCCAAAACACTCGGTACGGCCGGCGCGGATCGGCTCACGGGGACGAGGAGGAGAAGGAGGTGGAGGAGGTGGAAGAGGTGGAGGAGGAGGAGAAACAGGAGGAGGAGAAGGAGGTGGAAGAGGAGGAGAAGGAGGTGGAGGAGGCGGGGAAGGAGGAGCAGGAGGTGGAGGAGGAGGATGTTCCCTTGGGCGGGGACAGAGGCTGCGCTGTGATGCGCTTGGCCGTGCGGCCGTTCCCAGACTGTAAATATCACGGAGGTGAGCGACCAGAAATAACCCAGTTGGGTTTTTTCCTTTTTCTCTTTGCGCACTTATCCAAAAGCCGTGACCCAGCTATTTCCCTGGTCTTTAACCTGCGCCTTCCCTGAGGATCGGCTGTGTTTCCAAGTGAGCCTGTGACCTGAGCTGCCTGAGTCAGAGCAGTCAGCCCGTCAGATTTGGCTCCCTGCCCATCCTGCTCCATCCCCTGCCCGTCCAGCTCCCATCCCCCGCCCGTCCAGCTCCCATTCCCTGCCCATCCTGCTCCATCCCCTGCCCGT
>WEKY01056082.1:410196-437888 GCA_013390045.1 Picathartes gymnocephalus
CATCCCCTGCCCATCCAGCTCCCATCCCCTGCCCGTCCAGCTCCCATCCCCTGCCGGTCCAGCTCCCATTCCCCGCCCATCTTGCTCGTTGCAGCCTCCTCGTCCCAGTGTGGGCTCTTTGGTGATGCAGATACAACTGGCCAGAGCCTGCACAGCCCCAGATGGTATAAATGGACACGCAGTGATCCTGCCAAAGTTTTTCTTTTTATTCTAGCCAAGCTATGTGGTTGAATCTTCTCCGTACGTGAATTCCAAAGGGATACAATACTCTATGAGAAGAACATTTCTTCTGTGAGTTCTAAACATACGGATCCTTCCATTTGTATCTGGCCTCTCAATAAAAAACTGCCGGGTTGTTACTATTATTTTTTTTTTTTTTTTTTTTATTACCAGCATGGATGTGCAGTATGGGAGGCTGTGCTGGCACAGGCTGCTCCTGCCCCAGAACTCCAGAACTGTGTTTCTGCCGGGCACACTGTGAGCACCAACCACAAACTCTGCAGCACAGCTGGGGTCACATGTGCGTGAGCAGCCTCAGGGCTCAAAAATACCAACTCCCTATTGTTTTTGGGTTATTCTGTAACTTTATGCACACTCGTAGCTTGGCACAAAGCAGATCCCAAGCCGAGTGTGTAGAGCAGCTCAGCAGTGGCACAGTCACACTTGTGCAGTGTTTTGCCCAGGTGTATGTCATTTACACATCCTACCAGCATGGAAAATTCACCCTAAGGAAAGCAAACACTCCAGTCTCACATTCCTGGTACTGTGGAGAGGGATGGTTACTCTGGTTTTTACTGCTAGAAAAGTCTTTCTTTTGATGTCCTTTGAAAGTGTGTCCTTTGAACCCCAGCATTTTGCTGTTGGCTCACACTCCCAGCAGCCAAGGGATGCCAGGTCCAGGTTCAGGCTGCTCAGGAATTGCTATCGCAGATCACTGAGCTTTGAACAAGAGACATGTAGAAACTCACTAGTGAAACGCAGAGCTGCAGCTTTGTCCCAAACCAGAGTATTTCCAATATTCTCGTACATCTCCAGGATCTGTGATATTTAAAAATAGTACTTGCCACTGCTGGAAGTAGAAGCCACAGTGTATTTGCCATCACATACAAGTGGCTAAATATAACACCTGATGGCAAATGGCAACAAACAGGGTGGTTATGGCCTGGGATAAACTCAGGAGACAAATAAACCTCACCCATGAATAAATAAACAAGTACATAAAAGACAGTCCCTTTCCAAGTGCCCACAGCCTATTTTGAAATAGACGTTTCTGTGTGTAACTGATGAATTTGCAGAGAAAATGGATCAGACTTTAAGGCCCCTGTTCTGCAGCAGTGGGGTGAGCCCTGTCCCAGCACCCCGGTCATGCTTCTCCATCCCTCCCATGCCCACAGGGACAGTGATGGGAAGAGAGCCGAGCGTGGGGCAGGGGCTTGGCCCAAACCCCAAGAGCTGTGCCCAGGCACAGGGAGGATCCAGGAGTCCCTGTGGGCACTCAGGGCTCCCTCCATCAGCCATCCCTCTGTGGGAAACGAGGCACAGTCTGTGCACACGTGTGATAATCACAAAACCTCTCACCACCAGGCCAAACAGGAGATGCCAAAGCCTACTCTTGACCTCTGGATGGTAGAATATGAGTATGGGGAATGGTGGCTTGTCCCCCACTTTTCACAAGTGGAGAAGGAGCGAGCTCCAGTGTCAGTGGGTGGTTTCTCCCTAGACTGCACCTCTGGAGCTGCACAGAATGCAGCTCCTCCTGGATGGCTTTACAGCACTGCAATACAGTCAGTGCTCACAAGCAGCCAAGGGTTTAACCAGCCCAGCCATAAATCTCCTCTGCTTTCCCTCGCTCAGCTTTCAGACCCTGTCACAGCTATTTATAGTTTCCATACTGAGTTCCTGGACAGATGAAACCTCAACATCTCATGGAAAAAAACAAGCAGGGGGAAAATGAAACGCCACAGAAAATTTTAAAAATCCTTGAATTCTTGAGCTGCCTCATCCAGATGCAGAACAAGCACAGGCTCATTCCTATCACTCTGGCACTCACCCTGCCTGGTCAGCAAACTGCTCAAGCTCAAGCAGGGCTCTGCTTTCCTCTCCACACCCACAGATGGGTTACCACCTCCTGTTTGTTCTTTTAATTCCTTTGTGTGTTGAAGTGCAGCCATGAGTCACCCAAAGCATACAAGGTGCTGTCAGACAGCGCCAGATAAGAACACCACCAGGTAAATAATGGGCTCCCTGCTCCAGCAGCCCAGAGCACATTCTCCATGCGTGGGGGTCAATCCCAGGGACCCCAGCTGTGAGGGGAGAGCTGCTGTGATGGCCGCGAGACCCCCAGCCAGCCCTTTTTTCTAGAAAACTAGAAAACATGACCTGGTCACAAAACAGATCCCATGTGTGCTTCAGCTGAAATACTGGTTGATTCACAGCCCCCAGACCCCGGCCAGCTGCAATCAGCCTGTCCAGTGAGAGGCAAACGGGGCAAAAGAAACGGAAGCACAAGAAAGGCAGGGAGTATTTTGCTCAAGGTAAGAATGTTTTCTGGTTAGGACCTCAAAAAGTTTTGGGACCAAGGTCGAGCTCCCAGCTGGCCTGGAGCACAGCTAGCTGCCAGCCTCCTTGGTTAATTCCCGGAACTGCACAGGGATACACTGTCCGTGTTCCCGTTACGGGGCTCAGCCCAAGGCCGGTGCCGGGCCGGCCCTGCCCGGCCGAGCCCCGCGGTCCCGTGTGCGAGTCCGGCCCCGGCAGCAGCCGCTCCCGGCTCCTTCCTGCTCCTCGTTTACTGAAGGGCACTGCTCTCCTCGGCACCGTGACTGCAAACCCCGTGATTTATGGAAAGGCCGTGTGTGCTGTCGCTCGTGTCACCCGCGGAGGGTTCCAGCGGGGTTCCCCGCTGCTGGCCGCCGGCCCGAGAGCCGCCCCGGGGAGGTGCCCGGCACGGGCTGCACGGGGAGCAGCGGCTCACAGCTATCAGTTACCCTGCTCCCCGAGTAACAGCATCTCAATTTAGCTCTGCACCTAACTCCCTCTCTGGAGGAAGTGTCAGGTTTCCAGCGGCCGCAGGTGCAGCTCGCTCGGAGCCGGACCGCTGTGCCTGACACCCTGCACCAGCACCCCGGCTCGGGCATGTGCCACCGACAGCCTCCCAGCGAGGGCACTCGCTGCTGGCATCCCTTAGATCTCATCAAAAGATCCGAGGATCGAGGGGAGCCCACCTCAGCACCCCGAGGGACCCCTTGCCCTCCCAGCACACGGAGGAGCTTCAGAAAACAACGCAGGCAAGGATTTCTGCAGCACAGCCCCTTTCTGTGTTGCCTGAGTCTCCTCCTGCTCAAAACGTGTCATGAGGGAAACAGCACTGCTGATGCTCAGAATTCCAGTATCTCACAGCGTCCAGAACTTGGCTGTGGTGGCTCTGAGGACATCCCACCATTTGGTCTCCTCCCTGGAGAAGCACAAATCCTTTCCCCTGATGTCCTCCAGCCTCTCCAGCTCCCTTTTTCTCTTTCTTCACCCGTCAGGATCTGCTCTGGGGTGAGATCCCTCCCGATGGTGCTGGGCTTCCCCAGGTCAGGGGGCTGTGCTGCCTCTGCAGCTGGACCTGGCCAGAACACTCTGCTAGAGACAACTGCAAACATTGCAACAAATTATTGCCAGTACATGGATTTAGTTAACAAGGCCTAATAAGTGCAATTGAAAGGCCAAAACAAAATGTCTGAAATGCCCAATTTCTAGTGGATAAACTAGATTTCAAGTTCATTTATTGCCTTTCAATCAGAGATCTGAGTCACTGGAATAACAGGCTCCCTGTGTTTGTCTGGCTTTTCAGTTCTGCTGCAAACAAATGTTTATTGACCCAAGTGACACTTCCTCCCTAAGACAATAGGAATGTGATGGCTCGCTGCTGTATTTTAAAGCAACTCAGTGAGACGAGGGTATGTTGCCACTGTAGACGTTAATGTTTGGAGTACTGCAGAGTTTCTTTCAGTCTCTCAGGGACAAGGAAGTTTCTAAGAGATCCCATCTGATCCCTTCTGGCAGCGCTTTTTTTCCTGACGATGTGCTATGACACGGCCCCAGTGGGAGGTGACACGGCCCCAGTGGGAGGTGACACGGGCCCAGTGGGAGGTGACACAGCCCCGAATCTGCTGGTGACTCTCTGGTAAGAGCCGAGGCCCTGAGCCGAGCTCTCCGCGTGAGTTCTGTGCCAGCACGGGCACAGAGGGCATGGCCGGGACCTGTGCTGGCAGCGGGGACAACACTCCTGCCAGCCCAAACAGCGGATGGGAGCAGCACGAACATATTTTCTAGACAGGAAAACAGCACAATTGGTCAGGGATGTGTCTCGGCATGACCTCACTTCTCTTTATGGTCGGTTTCTGCAGACCAGGCTGCGCCGTGGGTTCCCCTCAGTCCCAGCCCTTCCCCTTGGGCGCTGTGGCTGCTGCAGCTCCCGGCTGTGCCGTGTCCCTCCCGCCCGGGCTCGCTCCACCCGCCAGCCGTGCCGGCTCCCTGTGCCATCCCTGTGGCACCGGGACAGGGCCGGGGGTCCGGCTGGGCTGGACATGGGGCTGTGGCTCTGTGTCCCCTGCCCAGAGCACTCAACCAAAACCAGCAGGAACAGCAGTCTGGGTAACCCGTTTTGGCGTGAAATGTATCTGGGTTTTTCTTCTCCAGCAGATGTAAAGTACTTCTGGAAGGAATGATTACTGCACCTGTAAATTCCCAAAGGATGGAGGCCCTGGCTTCTGGCCACAGCCACTTGTACCCCCACGCAGAGGGCTGCAGGTCCTGTTTTGCAAGGGCAGCACTGGTAAACAGCAGTTCTGTTTGCTGACTTGTCGCAAAGGGAAAAGCCCAAAGCCCTACACAAAAAATGCTTTTCTAAACAGAATACTGTTCCACACTTCCCAGAGAGACATTGGTGGTTCCTAATAAAGGAAGCGTTGGTGGCACCACCCAAGAAAGAGCATCCATCACCAAGGAGCTGCTCTCAACTGCTGGTCATAATTCAGCCCCAGCATTTGTAGGGGGAGGGGGGGGGTTGAGAATCCATCTATTACAGCTGGTAATTAACATCTGTCATGGGAAGAACAGTTTAACCTTGGAACAAGGATGAATTAAATCGGGGTGCAAAGCTGCCCTGGTGTGAGAGCTGGCACAGGCCCTGCCCAGGCATTGAGGCTGGGACCAGGCACAGCAGAGAACAATGTTGTGGAACATGTTCAATTCAGCCAAGCACCAGCTTTCCTCCAGGGCCTGCTGCAGCCTGCACAAAGGAGGGGACACCAGTTTGTGTCCAGGAGCTGCTGGGCAGGAGCAGCCCCTGCACGCACACGGGGGCTGGGGCAGGGGAGGTCCCAGTGTCTCATCCTGGTCTCACCATCCCTCCCCACTGCACACACAGCCAAATTGGGCTCCTTTGGCCAGCTCTGTGCTGGCTCTGCCTGGCAAAGCAGCCTGATCAGAGCCAGCCAGGGTCTGCAGAGCAGAGGAGAGACAGAGCTGGGCCCTTCCCATGCAACACGGCCTTCCCTCGGGAATGTCACAGATTTCAGGACTCTGAACGCAACAAACCTGGTGCAGCTCCAGCTCCACGAAACTCAGAAATTGGTGTTACCAGCCTGTGAGCAGAGGGTGGGAGACAGAGGCCAGGGAGTTCTCTTAGAATCCCAGAATCACTGAAGTTGGAAAAGAGCTCCAACACTATCGAGGCCAACCTGTGACCAATCCCCTCCTTGGCACCCAGCCCAGAGCACTGAGTGCTGTGTCCAGTTATTTCTTGGACACCTCCAGGGATGGGGACTCCAAGCCTCCCTGGGCAGCCCCTTCCAAAGCCTGACAACCCTTTTTCCTTTTTCCACCATTTGTATGGGAGAAGCTGTACTCGTGTACCTCTCACAGCCATTTGTGAATCACTCCAAGACTGAGTTATACTGAGCAAGCTTTTTTTTTTTCAACTGAAAAGATGCTTTCAGAAAGAGGTCATAGACAGAAAGGTGAAACAGATGTTCCCACAGGCAATTCCTGCCCAGACCCCTACTCCTGTTTCTTGAAATTGCTGCAATTATCATACCAAGAGCTGTTTCATGTGTCAGGGACCATCCCCTGAGGCCAAACTGGCAGGACAGATCAGCAGCTGACAGTGTCTGGCACCAGGGAGGAAAATTACCTGTGTATTGTAATAAACTTTGTTAGTTCAAGCCATGGTGGAAACAACCACTTGGGAAACTGCTGATGAAAATTTTGGTGCACACACACACACAAGCCATAATACAAGAGAAAAATCATGATAGCAGAAGAATAATTCCCTGCTGCTGCCCCAGGAAATGCCTCCCACCACCCCAAAAGGCCCTGAGAGGTCCTGGCACTTTGACAGCTGCCCATGGGCATCGCCCAGTGGCTGCCAGAGCCCAGTGGGTGCTGCCCACAGGGACATGTGCCTGGCCAGGGAGCACTCAGGGATTTTGGGTTCATGATCCCATTATGTTTTCCAGGGGGAACATGGACATTTCACAGAGAACATGTGTGTTCTTGCTTCCTCAGACACCTTTTTGGGGGACTTCAGAAGAAAACATCATCTCCAGAGAAAAGCTAAAAACTACAGAATTCATATAACCATAAAATCTCCTGCATTGGATGGGAGCCACAAGGATCCTCGAGTCCATCTCCTGGCCCTGCATGGGACACCCCCAAGAATCCCACCCCAAACTCACTTTTGTGCTCCCCCATTACCAAATTCAACATTTAATGTTGCCAAAATAAATCCTGTCCCCGCCAAGCCCCTCTCACTAGGGCCATTACCTCAACTACCTGACCCATCTAATTCAGCACGGACTTATACTGAGTTATTCCCAAATTTAAAACATCCTTACATGCTGAAATTCACCCTTGGATCTGACTTGAGAAAGCAGCACAGGCTCTGAGTCTTTTATGTGTTAGGACCCCTTTGGAAGACCAGCACGCACCTTCATAATGGCTTTGAAGCCCCACACACTCAACACCCTCTCCTGCCAGGGAAGAGACCCCAATTCCAAAATTATCCACTCCAAACGAGCATTTTCTCAGCCTACTCTGTATCAGCAGCCAGTGAGTAATTCACAGTGGCTCTAAGATTAGCTAACGAAACGCCGTGACTCATCAGCCAAGCCTCCTCGCCGCTGGGAAAATTCAGTTTTTCTTTAGCAACAGAGGTTCAACTGTGGAAATTATAAATAATTAGGGTTTGGAGAGGCTGCAGGAACACGAAGGTTCTTATTTAAACCTCACTGATATAGATATGGATGCCTGCGGTGCCTTTGTGCCAGCAGCATCCTCGGTCACCTGCCGTAGCCGGGGCTGTGTCCGGTGCTCCGTGGCAGAGCCGCGGTGCCGGGCGGGAGCAGCGGCGACAGCGCTCGGACCAGCAGAGCCTGATCGCCAACCGCTCATTAGCTCACACCCATGGGCAAATTAAAGCCACGCAGAACCATTACAGCTGCTGCCAACGACGCCGTGCAGCAAAATGATGGGGTGGGGGAGAGTCGTGAGCAGAATCAAAGCAGGCAGGATCCCCACCCCAGCCAGCCAGGAGCCGCAAAAACAGACCGAGCTCCCACTCCGGAGTCCCCTGTGCCGCTGTGGGGCCGCAGGGCTGGCACCCCCATCGCTCCAGGTCCCTCCGGACCCGTGTCCCCTGCCCTCCCCTTCGCTCCCCTCCCCACCAGTCCGGCTGCCCAGTGCAAGCCTCTCCACCAGGAGAGCCACCTTCACCTTCAGCAGCCACCAGAGGTGGCCCGAGCGAGCTGCTGTCACCGTCCCCAAGCCAGGTTTGCCAGCAGTAGCAGCGTTCCAGCCAAGGGTGTGCCATTGTCTCCCCCGCCTCGCCTGGCAAGCCCCCGGGACACCCCCAACCGAACAGGTGGCGAAAGCACACAGGGGAGATGCTGTATTTCAGGGGATTCGGCCCCAAATGGTTTCCCTGCTCCAGGCTGGACGCCGGGAAATCCACACAGAGGGATGGGCTCTGCTGGCACAGGGGGGCCCCCCTCCTCCCCCAGCCAGACCCCTGCGCCCCTCGGCACCAATGCTTTGTCCCTGCGCCGTCTCCATCCACTGAAAGTGAGCCTTCAGCATTACTCCATCAGCACCAAGGACTTGGAGCAAGGAAAACGAGCCCTTTCCCTGCCCGCAGCCAGCGGCAGGGGCTGCTCCACAGGCAGCTCAGCTGCCCTCAGCATTCCCTGTTTCAGCTGCGTTCTGCTTCAAGCCGTGTTGGGCCTCACTTATCAAAGCCAAACGCTCCAGGTTTGGTGTCTAATGCAAACCAGCTTGCAGTTTATGTGCTTTCCCTCAGAAATCTGCTTCAAAAACAACTTGCCCAACTTTGTGTTTTATAAGATGCACTTAAGAAAAAAAGAGTTTAGGAGAAAGGAAATATTTTCCATACATGACAGACATTTGACTGGATTAAAGCTAGCTGCCCTTTATTGGTGCTTGCCTGAGCCACCCTGGAGAGCTGGGCACCCATGCCTAATTCCCTCTGCTGGTTGGCCAACCCCATTCCCTGTGTCCAGGCTGGTCCCTCCTGTGCAGCCAGAGTTCGGGCAGGAGAAACAAACATGGATCAGCTCCAGCGAGAGAGGGGTTCCCCAGCAGCCTTTGGCTGGACCCCGCCGAGACGAGGCAGGGACGGACAGCCCGGGATGTGGGGAGCTGGGGCAGTCCCAGTGATGATCCAGGCCCTGCCGAGGGATGAGAAAGGTGCGGGGCAGGGGAGCCCAGGTCCCACCTGGCTGCTGATGCTTGAGGTCGCTCCCAGGTTTGGTGCTGTGTAAGGCCGAGGTTTAAGCCAGCTCTGGCACTGAGCTGCTGAGTCTGAGCAGCACCTGAGTCCCATGCACTCCCCTGCCCCCCAAGAACCATTTTCTCTGTTACCGTGTTTGTTCTGGAACTCTCTGTGGCAGTTCTTAGTAAAGTGGCAAAAATCCAGTGACTCACCTGAAATACCACTCCTCTGTTTCATTCTTTAAGCTGGTGTTAGGACAGACAGACAGACACACAGACAGGCATCACAAGGGACACAGAAAAAACAAGGAGACCTGGCACATCAACTTCCCAGTGCTCTCTGGAGAAGGGTCCCTGCCCAGCCCCTGGCACAAAGGGCAGCAAACCAGCTTGCCTCCTGCCTGCTGGCACTGACCTTTCCCCTCCCTCTCAGCAGCAGAGCCTAGGGCAGGAACAGCCCATTGTTTGCTCTCCACAGGGCACAGCAATGTCAGGAATGTCACACACCCAGGTGTAAGCAGAGCAGGAGCCCTGCCTGGGCACAGCAGCCTGCAAGGGGGGACAGGGAAGGTTTCTGGCATGGACACAGGTACTCACTCCCCATCAGTCCCAAGGGGTAGAGTGCTGCTGGGAGGCCACGAGCTGCCAGTGCCAACCTGTGCCCATCGATGGGGCAGAGGGCAAGGGTCTCTGTGCTGTGACACAGCTGGCAGGGCTGATGGGCACCAGGGGCTTTACTGCAGAGACACTGGGGAAAACCTGGACATCCCCTTAAACAACTCCATCCTGGGGAGCACTTCTGCATTACAGGATGTACACCAGACCTGACCAAACCCTCCCAAGCCATCTCATGACCCAAGCCTAGAGAAAATCAGTGGCCCCACGTGTGAGGTATCACACAATTCCTTCACACCCAGCAGAGACTGAACAGCTGGTCTGAAGAATGCTCCTGCCTGCTCATGGGACCCAAGTGCCATGGGCTGCCTGCTCTGGCACTCACATACTGTTCTTGGTATCTCCTTCAATCTTGGAGCAGCCTTTCCATATGTGGGATGGAGCAGCCCTTCACTGGAGATGGGAGCAGACAAGTGCTTTTCCTGGGACTAGTGAGGAGTAGGGTCCTGGTTATTTTTGTTTGCCTTTTAAAATTATTTTTTAAGTGAACAGAAGGCTGCTTGTACCTCCGTGCAGCTCACTGCTGTGATGCTACAGCCAAACGCTTGGCAGCACTTTTGGGCAGGAATTTTGTACAATGCACAACTGTGTGAGCAGAAAACACAAAAACCACCTCACAGCCATCAGGTCAGCCCAGGCCTAGCTCGAGAAGATGCTAGAAAAAACCTGACAAAGAGCCCCTGAGGCCAGACAGGCAGGAGCTAAGAAAGGCAGAGCTGTTCCTCCCGGAGCAGGAGCCCTCCCAGCACAGGAGCACCTCTGCCAGCCTGGGACGGGCCCAGCGGGTGCCTGGGTAAACACCCACAGCACAAAGGCTTCTCACAAGGTGCAGGAACACATCTCCTGCTACATACTGCTGTCCTTCTTGCACTTATTTCTGGAAAACAGGAAGCTCATTGATTTGTTTGCAGAGGTGACCAAAATGGGCCTCGGGAAACAGCTGTCCTGGTTCAACATTTCATGCTCTGCACCTCAGCCTTCCCGCTGTTCTACGCGATGCAGATTTCACTGAGTGCTGGACTGAGACTCAGCAGAAGGGTTTTGGTGCTGAGCTCTCCTTGTGACACTTTGTTGCTGAAACGGGAAGCTCTGACCTCTCTTGCTGACATTCAAAGACCACAGTGTGAACCAGCACAAAGCAGGAAAGCAGCAGCCTGTGTGACTTCCGACCCACTGGCTCTAACTCAGCAGAGCTCATCCCTGTGTTTGCTGCAGCCCATGCAGCTGACAGGAAGCAGGATCAGTGAGGATCCTGCAGCTCCAAGGCAACCTCTGACAGCCTGAGAACACTTCACTGAGCAGGGACACTGTTTTCTCCAGCACCAGAAGCAACAGATCACCTCAAATTAATGCTTCTGGACTGAGGGAATCCAAGGAAAAGCTAGACTAATGCAAACCCAAAAGATAAGCTGATACAGTTCTAAAATCCTGTCCATAGGTCACTTCAGTTTGTGAACCGTCTGAACTCTGAATTTGGCAAAAAAGCTGTTGGTTTGCTGGTTTAGAATCGTGCATCACCTCTTTGTCATGGGTAAGGGGAGGGTCCTTCTGTCCACCATGTTCAAAGGGCCTTAAATCACACTCACTGAGTGTGAGCATACAAGTTCATGCTCATGCTCATGTTCATGTTCAGTTCAGAACATGGATTCCATCCCTGGCTGGAGCCAGCAGCTCAGAACAAACCCAAACATGCAGCAAGGGCAGGCCCAGGCTGTGCTGCTCTTCCAGGTGACTTGGGAAAGCACAGGGGTAGGACCCAAACACATCCAAGTCACCAGCACTGCTTGTTCATGTACCTGGAACCACTGACTCTCTCTGCTCTGCAGTAAACAACACGAGAAAGCTTTAACATGCAATGAGAGCCACACTGTTGTGTGTTGCACATCTGCCAAGGTTTAATAGTCACAAAGTGAGTCCACTGTACTTAAGACACTACAATGATTTCATTCTATTGCATGTCCTGACCCAATTACATTTCTTAGAGTACAGTATTGAATAAAAGTTCGGTAGCTTTAAAATTAACAAGTGTGTGAAATCTGTAAGTAAAATAAGCAGCAGCAATAATCTGGGGAATTTTATCAAGAATAGCTAACTTTTAAGTAATAAATACATTCCGAGTTGTGGCTTTTGCTGTTCTCCTAGTTCATTGCCGTCCGACTGGTCAAATTCTCATTCCAGGGTAAGAGATCCTTAAGCCTTTCCTGCCTCACACCAGAAGAGCCTCCCAACTCCGTCCCGGTGCCTGTCACCTGTCCCGGGTGGCACTTGGAGCACTCTGCCCAGGGGCCTCGTCCTCGTGCCGTGCACAGGGCGGCCTCGAGGTTCTCCTGGGAGCACGTCCGGGCGTTACAGGCTCGGTGACCCTCTAGGAGAACAGCTGTGCTCGTCTTCTGTTACCTTGAAGAAAGCCAGAGAGGGAGAGGTTACTGTGACAGACTGGCAAGGCACATGCTGCGGCTTCCCTCTAAATATAGCCAGGAATTCTCCTGCTCCCAGCAGGCAGAGCCAGCAGCGGCTGCAGCCTGGGCAGAAAGCTGCCAGGTTAACAAACCCAGAGTAAGAGTGGGAATTTTCCCCAAGCCCAGCACGATATGAATTTCAGTGATGATAATAAATCTCCAGTCTGCCTTAAAGGCTCTGAAGTCCCTGCTCGAGTGGGTTACTGTAGGTTAATCCCCCTCAAGTCCCCACGGAGCGCGCCACGTGAAGAACATCTGCCTCCACTTTCTGAACACAATCTACAAAATAGGATTATTCTCCCCTTGAGAGCAGCCCTACAGAAGCTTTCCTAAGCACCTGCAAGTGCTCAAGCTGTTGCCTGTGGCTGCAGTGCCCTGGCCCCAGTGCCCAGCCGGGCAGAGCAGCTGTCCCCTGGCACTGCTGCCCCACGGGCTCCCCGTGCCCTGCCCCGGAGGGGAGCACATGCCGTGGCACCGTGGGGCCCTCCCTGGCCTCGTGTGCCACGCTGCTGTCACCGGCCCTCGCAGCAGCTGCCAGTCCCCTGGGCTCAGGGCTGATGGCCCGGGGAAGGCGCAGCTCCTGGAGAACGACATGCCCAGCAAAAACTGGGGAAGTCCTCACCTGTACCCCGGCACGCAGGAGGGACCTACCCTGGCTCTGTAAGCCAGCTTACAGTGTGCAACAGCTCAAGGGGAGAATCCACCTGCCTTCAGGTGAAGAAAGCAGAATACACATGGAACAACTTGGTGATCCAGAACCAGGCGAGAGAATGGCACGCAGACCTCCACTCACCCTGAGCAGCTGCAGAAGCATCGCTGCACCTCCCCTCCAGTGCAGTGCAGCTCCAGCAGAGTATGACCAGCCCTATGTCTGTGCCACATCAACCCCAGCTGAGTTGTAAGTGTAGGAGGCACCAGCTTGGATCTGTGTTCCTGACACACAGCATTAACACCATAGAAGAGCAGATCAAAAACCTTCAAACCACCCCCAGCTGAGGTTTGTGACTTACAGAGCACAGTCAACCAAGAACACCAAACACAGGAAGAGGATCACATCTCCAAAGCTGCTGACACAGCAGCAGCTCTGCTTCTGCAGGCAGGGGACCCAAAGTGACACCGATTCACTCAGACTCAGCATCCAGAATGATCCTCAGCAGTGCCCACACAATGGAGAATGCAAAGAGCTGATTCAATACCCAGGAACATCTGTCCCAAAAGCTGTATTCCAGAGAAGGGCTCCAACCAGGCTTCGTACCCTCCTTCAGTATTTAGCAGAAAGCGGGAGGTCTCACCCCAGGGCTCTAGTACCTGCAGCCAACAGGTATAAATTCATACCTAATCTTGCAGGAGTATCTATCTGTCTTCTGACAAACAGAGAGACTTTCAAGAGCACACAACAAACTCACCTGCAGGTTTATCACCTTACACCTAGGAAAGCCTTCCTGAGGCCCAGGGATCTGGAACAATAACGCCTCAAGTGGCTTTGAAAGCACTGACCCCTTAGAGACAGATTACAGAGTGAGAAGATCTTGTCTAAACAGGAAAAAATGCATTTTCTGGCTGAGGAGGTGACAGCAGCCCTCGGGTGGTTGGATTCTTCAGGAGTTCTCACTGGGAGGAAGAAAGAATCACACCAGAAGTACGATGCCAAACAGGCCCCAGGGAAGGGTCCTGCCACTGCCAGGGCAGACTGGGCTCCTCCATGGGGACAGGGATTGGGGCCAAACCTCAGCTGCTCCAGGAACTGCCTGAGGGCAAATCTCAGGGATTCTGTCCTGTGGGAGCAGAAAGCTGGGGCTAGCAGCAACAGAGCAAACTGCTTCAGAACAGCTGGATGCTCCTCGGCTTGGAGCACTGGAACCTCAGCACCCAGCTGGGTCTGTGTGCCTGGGTGGGCACCTGCACCAGGCAGGAGCAGAGCTCTGCAGCCGGGCTGGAGGGGCATGGCCACCCCATGAGAGAGCTCTGCTGTCTGTGCAGACACGGGAGCTTTCATGTGTCCAAGAGGGGCCACACAGCGACAGCCCCTCGTACACTCTCACTTCACCCCTGGAAAGCTTCAGAAATTTATGTTTAAAAAACCACTTCCAGCATGGAGCAGCAGCTGCAGCCCCACGTTCCAGGCAGCGCTGTGCCTCGGTGCACTCACTGTGGTGTGAGTAACTAACACAACACGTGGGGGCTGACTCAGGACAGCCTGGGTGTCCAAAGCAGAGTCAGGCAGCTCTCCCGAAGCCAAGGTCTTGTTCATAATTAAAAAAATGAAGTTTTGGATCAAATAAAGCCATTCATAAATCCAGACTGAGCAGCAGCAGCAGAGTGCAGAAAATAATTTGTCTTTGGAGGTTGCAGCACCCCAAGTGTGCCCAAGCAGCTTATTTTGAGGATTATTTTCTAGTCATAAAGCAATGAACAGCAGGCTGTAACTGAGTATCACCAAATCAGTCTTCCTCCAGTCATCTCTTCCTAGGGGAAGTGCAGAGAGGCTGCTGCTAGCAGCTTCCTTCCCATGCCTTCCTCTTGCAGGAGGAAGGACAGGGTGGCAGCTGGGATCCCCATCTCTGGTCCACTGGACGGGGTTTTGGAACTGTCTTCAGCTCTCAAGGCACCAGAATCCGGCTGACTTAAGCGGGCTGACAGCTACGTTCTCCAACACTGGAGTTCTCAAACTCCATCAGCCAAGCCTCCCTATGACAAATCCTGCACTGAGGGTTTCTGCCTTTGGAAACAACTGTTTTCCACATGAATAAATGGCTCAGGCTTGCATCAAAACAGAGCAAGTCATCACTCACAAGGGAAGTCAAACTAGTAATTTGGTACAATTCATTTCTTCAGCTGCAGAGAGCACAGAGGAAATGTACTTTATAAAGAAACCCAGGCTGGCTGATCCTGCACTAGCACGGACTAATGCAGATGAAACAGGAACTGGGACGTCAGTGAAGGCACTCGCTCCTCTAGAAATTCATCAGCTTAATGAGAAGAGCCTTCATTAAAACCTTCCAGAGAGTGGGCAGGCAGTGACCAGGCCATGAGGACACGGCTGATGCAGGGCACCAACAGGGTCGTGTGGGAACAGCTCTGGCACCAGTGACCCTCCCACTCAGGTGAGCTCGTGCTCACCTGCACAGGCCCCTTCACCTCGCACTTCTGCTGCCCACGGGCACCTTGGGGCGGGCAGGAGACCCAGCCCCAGCCCTCACACACCAGAGGGACACTGTCACCTGTGCATGTGGCAGGGTCCTGGTGCACCACAGAAAGCACCAGGAGAAGCAGGAGAGCTGACTGAAGAGCTGCAGACTTGGGGCACAGGGCTGTAGATATGAAGAGCTCTCCAGGACTGAGGTATTAAGCCCCATCTGTGCCCTTGCTGCTGGACACCAAAAGCCTATTTCAGCCACAAGTAATCTCAGGATGTGCAGAGTTCATTATGTGGCTAATGCAGAGCCCATGTGCTCTGTACAGCTAGAGACAGCAAACAAAACAGCTGCAGCAAGCAGATTTAAATAAAATAAACCAGGCCCCATGTGGAGGTATAACCCCATCCAGCAGCCAAGAACCTCACAGCCGCTTGCTCCCTCCCCCACCAGTGGGACCGGGGAGAGAACTGGAAGGACAAAAGCTGGAGAACTCATGGGTTGAGATAAACAACTTAATTGGGAAAGCAAAAGCTGCACACACCAGCAAAGCAAAACAAGAGATTAAATTCCTGCTTCCGTGGGCAGGCAGGTGTTCAGCCACCTCCAGAACAGAGCCCTATCACATCTAGCTGTGACTTGGGAAAACAAATGCCATCACTCCAAATGTCCCCTCTCCCTCCTTTTTCCTCCCACTTTGTATACTGAGTAGGACGTTGTATGGACTGGAATATCCCCTGGGCCAGCTGGGGTCCCCTGTGCTGGCTGTGTCCCCTCCCAACCTCCCATGCAACCCCAGCCCCTCCCCAGCGTGGCCCTACGAGGGCCAGGAAAGGCCTTGGCTCTGTGCGAGCTCAGCAAGAACAAAAACATCTCTATTTTATCAACCCTGCGTTCAGCACAAATCCAAATCAGCCACTGTGAAGAAAGTAAATTCTACCCCAGCCAAAACCAGCCCACCCCAGCTCGTGCTCATCTCCTCTGCATCGAGTCTCACAGGCCAGCAGCTCCGTAAGTCTTTCACAGCCGGGAGCAGAGCTTGTCACTCAGCCCACACACTCCTGCTCACCTTGATCCCAGCACCACTGATGGCAACTTATGGATAAAACAGAACACATCAAGGCTGAAAAATAACAGCTTGTATGTTTTTCAACATTAAGAGCCTTCACATCAATTTTTGGGATCGAAGTCCTACCTTTCACATCTCAACGTGAAAATGGGAAATATTCAAATGTTCAACACCAGGCTGGATGGGGCTTGGAGCAACCTGGGATAGTGGAAGGTATCCCTGGCCATGGCAGGGGGATGGAACAAAATGATTTCTAAAGTCTCTTCCAACCCAAACCCTTCTGTGATTTCTACAACTTGTGTCACTTCATCGTGTCACCCAGCCCCATGTGCCATTTGCAATGCATGGCTGCTGTGTGAAGATCCTGTTTGTTCCTCACCTGCACAGCACAGACACCCTTCCCTACACAGAGCTACCTCCAAGTCTCCCAAAATCCCCTATTCCTTTTTGGCCCAAAGTAGCCTTTCTGTAAGTGCACCATGGAGGTGCCCAATACTGTACAAATACCTGCTCAAGCACCACAGAGGCAGGACCAGCTCTGAGCCCTGCCTGGGACGCCAGAGAACTCCCTTGGGTGCCCCTTGGCTCCCACCCTGCTGCTCTCCATGCTTGCTGGGAAAAGGAGAATTGTAGCTGCAATTCAGACACCTCCACCTGAGTGCAAAAACCAAACAAGTAAATAAATGCAATTCAGGAAAACATACAGAAATTTTGTTTTTACTTTATTTGTGAAAGTTTTCAGAGAAACCAGTTTCCAGGTTCTTTGTCCACACACCTGTCCCATTTCCTGCCCTGAGACCCCGGCACAGCCCCTGATCCTGCGTGGATCCTGCAGGCACTGGGGGCACTGTGGGCTGGTGCCACTGCTGTGGGACACCCACCTGCCCTGCCCACTGCGGGCACATTCAGCCAGCACAACCAGCACAGGCTGCAGCTTGGAGACCCTCGGCCCTGGGAGCAGCTCACTGTGCTCCCAGGGGAGCTGCTAAGCCCTCGGATGGAGACAGTCTCATGCAGCAGCTGAAGTTACAGCTCCTGAAAGCCGATCGCATTCCTGGGCAGCGGCGTGGCGCAGGTGCAGTTAGAAATAGCACAATGTATGGCCCGGTGGCATTTCCAAAGAAAACGCCTGGGAGCACAGAGTGGATGGAGAGGGCCATGGCTGGCAGCACAGGGCTGGCAGCACAGACCTGGGTGTCTCCAAAGGCAGTCCCCGGGCACAAGGGGCAAGTGCTTTTGGGAATGGGAACATCAGAGGGATGCCACCCGACGTGCAGCTCCAACCATCAGCGCTAGGCACACAAAAATGCAGCACAGTCTATTCTGGATGTGCTCTCCCACCTTGTATTAGAATGCAGAGATGCTGACTCCAAGCTGTGTGCAGGAAGAATGTGAAACAGTAACTAAGCTGGATGCCTAGTTTTAGTGGACTGAAACATCTAGAAAGCCGGCCAAGAAGAATCTCAAGCGCTCAGGTTCTGCACTGAAATACTCCATGGGACCAGGCAGGCGTGTTAAAAAATACAGCTATCACACCAATCATCCCCACCACTTTATAACAAGGTACAATATTTTTGTGCCACTGGTAGAGCAGAAGAGAGGAGGTAAGAGGAAAAGAGGAGTGAGTTATGCTTCTTCACAAGCTCCTGGCAGCAGCACTGGCTGCACGGACACACAGAGTCCTGAACACCTTTGAAGGTGAAGTCACAATGTGATGTTCCAGGTTTTCCATTGGTGGTTTTTATAGACAGTGAGCATGCAGCCAGCTCTGAGTTTGCTGCACACAGCAGCAGTGTGATGGATGGCTTGATGTACTGACACTGAGGGTCTATTAAGCTCACAGCAGTTAAAATGAAAGCCTTCAGCATCTGCAAGTTTAATGGTTCCACAGTCACAGCTTGGGGACAGGGGAGAGAGAGGAAGAATAAAGGATCTTCCAGACTGAAAAAGCAAAGGAATATACATCTTGAAAACTTGTTTCATGCAGAGATGTAGATGAAAACCTACCAGCAGTTTTTCCTAGAGGTTTTACTGCCTGTCTGTGTGCAGGGAGGGGGCATCTGCCATGAAGAGCCACTCAGGAGGATCACAGAGCAGCAGACCCAGCCCTGTGGCACAGCAGGACCTGCCAAGGGCCTGTTCCTGCAGGGACACCCTCCCCAGGGAGCAGGGTTGGAGCAACACATGCTCCTTGTAAAGCCCCTGCTCCCACCACACCATGCATTCCTGGTGCAGGGAAGGCTGGCCTCTGGAAACACAGGTCTCCCTCCCTCCTGTGCCCCAGCCCAAAGCACAGCTGAACTGTGGCCACAGCCACTGCTCATTCCCAATAAAATGTGTGTGACACCAGCCCAAGGGTCCTTGCTCCCCTTCAGGTGGGGTTTCCTTAAGGGGAAGGCAAACATCTGTCACTCCAAGCCAGGGACAACTGCTTTCCTTGCGCCTTAAGCTGGCTCCTTGATGTCACACACTAGGGAAGCTACAGAGCAGCAGCAGATGCTGAGTGGACGTGTCTCTCCTGGCACTACTCTAAACCAAGTCTTACAAGTTTGAGTTCTACAGGCTGCTACTCTGCATGTTGTTTTTCTAGAAACTTGTTTTACTTAATTAAAACCCTGTCATTACCTGACTAGTACTTTCTTTGCAAAGAAACCCCAAGTACAAAGCAGCAACAACAAGAAGTGATCCTACCAGCTTTTCCAACTCAAACCAAGTTTAAAAAAAATAAAATCCAATTTTTCCAGTTTTATGCATCCACAAATGATGTGCAGCGTTTGTGCATTTTTCCAGAAACTACCCTCTGCCGAACACATCACATGTCAGAAGACAGAAGGTTTCACAATAGAAAGTGTCACCAGTCACAAACTTCTGCTGTGCCCGGGATTGGCACGAGCGGTGTCAGTGTTTAAGTCACCTCTCGGACTCCTGATGACAAAAACTGTTGTGCCACTGCCGGTGAAGCCCCAGCATGATGGATTTTATAGTGTTCCCATGCAATATTACCAGGTTACCCAGAGAAGCTGTGGCTGCCCCTGGATCCCTGGTAGTGTCCAAGGCCAGGCTGGACGGGGCTTGGAGCAGCCTGGGATAGTGGAAGGTGTCCCTGCTCATGGCAGGGGGTAGAATGGGATGGACTTCAGGGTCCCTTCCAGCCCAAACCTCTTCATGTCATCCTTCAGAAAAGGACAGTCAATGAGCAGCTGAAGGAAACATTTCAGTTCTACCGTACGGAAAATCAAGGAAAGCAACAAAATTCAATCCTCCTGCAAGGAGAGATTTAGGTACAGACAATTAACTGAAATAATAAGCAGTTTTATAAGTGATGTACCAAAACTCCAGACATGCTGGTCTAATTGGGAATCTACGTAGATGTGACATGTGGAACACAGGAAGTCGTGTAGTTCTGCTTTTCTAGTTTTGCAGTTCTTTATCCAACTGTTGTGTTGTCTTCAGCCTGGCAGACTGTGTTGGCAGCTCAGCTCAGACATGTAAAGCACAAAATCGCCTGTGGAAAGCCAGCTGAAGGAGGCCAACCAAACAGTGATACCTGATAATTGTATATACCCATACACGCACACAGAGGTTTGGCTGAAGAGCACAGAGGGAAGGAAAGTTTTGGTCTAATCCAGGCCATCCCACCATCTTCTTATCCACACATTCTCCAGATGTTCTTCTTTCCCCCCATTTACAGACCTGCTCTGTACCTGTAGGTCAGATCCCATCGTGTCTCTGGAGCAAGGGTTCTTTCTTCTCCTTGAGGCCCTGCCCTGCAGCCTGTCACCCCATCCTGGCCAGGTGCCACTGGTGCCAGCAGCCAGCATTCTCTGCGGGCTGGCATGTAGGGGACAAGTGTCCTCCCATTCCCACTTCCAGCTCTGGGCTTGGGACTCCTCTTGGCCACAGCTTTCCTTCTCCCCATGGACTGACAGGCACAGCCAATCTGTCTGATCTGAAGCATGAGGTGCTTCAAGTTGTCCCTTCTCCTGCAGCTGGGCCATGCCAGCCCACCCAGAACCACAGGGCAAGGACAAATGTCAGGAACGATGATGACATTCACTACCTTTGTCCCAAACTGCTCACACACAGAGTAAAGACAGCTCAGAGGATGAAGTTTGCTTCTCCTTTAACCAGGGCACTGTCCAGACAGGAGCCATGGATTGGCCAGGACTCTTCCACTGGCAAGGACAGTACATTCCAGGCAGCAGGTTTATTTATACTCTTGATCTAGCTAATAGGAATTTGGGTCCAATCCAAACACTCTTGATATAATAAAGTCTTTAGCCAGAGTTAAGCAGCATTCTATGGGCAAGATGAAGAAGGAAGCTGAAATGTTGCTGCTGCAGTTGTCCAGACACCCCGAGCACACAGCATGAACGTGTCATGCTCTGGTTATTTACTCCAGCCAGGCTTCCTGAGATGGAGTCATAAACCAAGCAAAGCAAGTCCTTCATCACACTCAAGCAAGCAGTGAAGTCCCATGACAGAGTGTATGAAAAAAATCCCATTTTCCCATCAGGATTACATGAGCACTGACCATCCCAGTCCCACTGCATTATGACAGTTCAGATAAAGAAGGGAGTGTACAGGAGCAGCACTGGCTTGCTCACACAGAGTTCTTCAAGCAGAAACAGAGCAGAGCGTTCAGGGGACAACATAACGAACCACACTGCATAAAGCCTGGCCTTTGACACAAGGCTCTTCCTAGTGACACTTCTGGTTTTCGACAGAAAGTTAATCCCTCCCCTTGTCCAACACCATCACAGATGAGGTCTTGTCTGGACAGCGATGACTGAAAGGTTGTGAAATGATTTCAGGTTTTATCCAAGTCACTGGATTTTCCCATCGACTTCTATGCCCAGTCACACCACATCCTGTATTTTTAGGTAACAAATTTTCATCCCAGGCAGATTGTTTGATGAGAAAGGGAAACCCATCCCCATCCATTACTAAGAATCAGCTCTCATGTTTCCATTCCCACCTAATGTCTTCACACAGAGGTGGAGCTCACAGGAATTTAATTTGATCCAGGCCATTCCCCAGAAAAACACTGGAAATCTAGGCACAAACCAAATCTCAAGTACTGTGAGACACATTGAAATACTGTACCCCTAAGACAGTTTTTGGTACAATTATTTTGAGGAGCCACACAGGGTCTTCATAAGGAATCCAAACCAGAGGGATCAGAGGGAGGGGAGCAAAGGGGCCCCAAGGGCCCTGAACTGTTACAGGTAACTGCTGGGGACCTGCACATACATATGATAAATGTCACCGTAATCCCAGTGAAAGTTTTAGTTCTCTGACCCAGGGAAAGTGAAAGCTTAGGAGCTGTTAGTCTTCCAGGCACATAGCTACAGGTTTATCAGCTCTTTGAACAGAGCATCCTGCCTGGCCTGCACTTCCCTCTGGAAGAGGGGCTCCAATTCCCACGGTCCCCAAAAGAGTTTGGAATTCAAGCTTCTCACCATCTCCGAAATTACCCCCACCAACCAACAGCCAAGCATGTAAGTTTCACAGTAGTCAATTGCAGATTTAATGGAAAAACAAATGCAAACAAGCAGTGGAATACAGTTTAAAAAAGCACCAGGAGGCTTTTCATGGGAAGCATTAGTCTAGCGATCACTCACCTGATACTGGAGGCAAAGTTATGTCTCAAACTGTGTTAAGAGATCTCGTATTTCTGGAGTCAGGTGCTCGACTGCCTTTGCAGCTTCCGTGATCGCTTTCCGGTACATCCCCTTCTTCTTGCGATTAAATCTCAGTTTGAAAAATTCCGAGAAAGGAGAGAGTTTTGAAACAGATAAGAACGAAGTCGTCGGAGAACCAAACCATGACACTTTAGCTTCTCGCCACGAAGGTTCCCCGTTTTCCTTCTGGCTGAGGTTTATGTCAAGAACACGTGCTGGCCACCATGGAAACCCGTGAATTTTACCCCAGACAATATCCCCCACTGAAACAGTCCTTCCATCTTCTGTAACACACTTAGACACACTCTGGGTGTGCAGTCTGACTGTCAGCGGTGGCACAATTTTACGCTCATCTTTTGAAGATGAAGAGACGGAAGCATCATCACCAGGCAAAAAGTCACACAGTTCTGGTGATGCCACTTCTGAACTAGAAGACTTGGATTCATCCAGACTGTCATTGCTACACACCGATAAACTAGAAGAATCTGCTTTTCTTTTACGGTAATTCATGAGGAAAGCCAAGTTATCATGTCCATCCTTACCCTGGGGAAACCTTTTGAAGTCATCATCTTCACCTGAACTGCCTGAAGATATCTCAGCCAAACTTCTGTCGGTGGACTCATCGTAAAACTCTCCGGGATTGGACTCCCTGCTGTTCTGGAGGACATTGATTTCGTCAATCAGTTCTGCCTTATAAATTGAAACGCTCTGACCATCGTTGATGCGATGGGGCTTCAGCCGTATCTTTGGGGGTGGGACATCCACACTGGAATGCACTGGCCGCGTGAGCTTCAGTTTTGGAATGGAAGCAAGCTGGCTGCCTGCTGACTTGTCCATTAAACACTTGGTTTGTCGACACCGGTCAGAGTCCCTGGTCTCCTCTTGGTCCCCTGCTCCATTCTGCAACACTCGCTCCGGACAGAACGGTTTAACCGAGCCATGAACCCGGGAGGGGATTTTTACCACTTCACCTTTCCCTTGTGGCGTACTGTAGGATATTTTTATAACTGGCGTTCGATGCACCAGTTCCCCAGAAAACTTGTCATCCTCCCTCTTCTCTCTTTTGTTCCTTTTCTCCACGTAGTCAGAGTCGCTGTGCTTTTTCTGCTCCTTGTCCTGAATGCTCAGCTTCCTCCTGGTCTTGGCATTCTGCCGTGGCGCGTTGGTATCCTCGGGGTTCAGCGTGTTCTTGCACTTCTCGCAGAGCACCTGCCTGGGCCGCAGCCTGATGGTGCTCATGATGAGCCTCCCTGGGTCCCTGTTGCGCGACAAACGCCTCCTCGTCCTCTTTATAGTCCGTGGTGGCGGCTGCGGGACCCACTGGTTGTAGGTGTGCCGCAGCCACAGGGGCCGGGGGAACGGGGCTCCCTCGAAGTAGGGCGGGTAGGGTGGGAGGCTGCCCGGGGCTGGCAGCAGCGGTGGCACCTGCTCCTCGCTGTCCCCCTTGGCGGGCGGGTGGCCAGCGGGCCGCGGCTCCAGCTCGCCCTGTGTGGCACCCCCGCTGTGGGCAGCTCCCTTAGCGCAGCTGTCAGCAGGGGGGTCCTCCTGCTTGGGGAAGGAGGATGGCAGACAGAACAATCCAGACCTGAAATGGAGCGAGAAAGACAGGGAGGGAAAGAAACAGTCAGGAACTTCAAAAGGTGCTTCTCTGGGAACCCAAAAGATCCTGACCTCCCACAGCTGCAGTACTAAGAACTCACCACTTCTCTTGACTTCTAAGACCAAGCAGCCAATTCTGCCACTGAAAAAAAGAACAGTAGCGCAGAAATTCGGCAAGGTGCCCTACTCTTCTCCCAGATAAAGCACAGGGATCAAAACCTCTATTTCCATGACCTCTTTGCACAAAGTTTTGCTCTAAGAATTGTAAGTTTTATCCCACAAAGCAGTTTCCTGCATCAGCAGGCTGGCAAGGCCAGAGGAGGGATGTGATATGGATTAGCCTAGGGAGCTATGAAACTGCTCTTCTTCTCACTGCAGATGCATGGCTGATTTTCCCGTTTTTCATTCTAAACCTGAACACCTTGACTTGGGTGGATAACTTGCACACCAAGACACAGCTCTGCTCCTTCTCCCCAGTCTCTCCATATCCAGCTGCATTTGTTAACATAAGGAACCTGCTACTCCTACAGAACAGCAAGGTCAGCAATGATGATATTCTGTCCTTCAATGCCAAGTCCCATTACAGGCTACCAAAGTCCAAACACAGTATCTTGCCTGGATATTGGCAAAAGCAAATCCTCTGAAATGCTGAAACTCACAACTGCAATTAATGTCTCCAAAATTTATGAATTTATACCTTTGGCATGGCATTAGAAATATTATGCTAACACAGCGCTGGGGCAGATTCTGCCCTGAAACACTGACTCTGACCGGGCAGTGCTTGCTTGGCCTTCCAGAGACACTTCTGCAGAGAACACACTGTCAAGGAAGCATGTGGGCCTTTAAAATAATAACAAAATGTTGTATAGGAGAGCCATGAACAAGGGACAAAGGAATGGAGAACAGGTACAGACCAAACACCAGTGGGTTTTGGATGCTGTATTCCCATTCCCCTCTTTGCCAGCCATTGCTTGCTTTCCAGCCACCAGGAAAGGAGGACCCTTCCTGAGGCAAGGGAGAAGTTTCTTGGTGGTGTCACAGACAAGGACACTTTGGTAAGCATTAGCACAAGGGCACTGAAGAAGAGCTAAATGCATCCACTCAGTGCCACACCTCTCACCACGAGCAGCACAAAGCCACTGCCGTGGGTTTCCCGACAGAGAGGAGCCTCCAAAGTCCTTCCCCATCACTGAAAAAATGCAACAACCTGCTGTTAAATGACAGTTTAACTGGGAAAGGATTAAGCTGTTGAAATCATGTAATTTGGAACAAAGTATTTTTAAGAGGCTTTTCTTAAACAGAGACAACCAAGAATGCAGGTGTCTTTAAATGACAACCCAGAAAGCCAGTACAGTTTGTACAGCCAGACAGAGATGTCAGCACCATTCATAATCCAAAGTGAGACCATTTCTGAATGAAATTATGGTTATAAATTATGGTTATTTTATTCAGTGAGATTGCATGACTTGGTCACAACAGAAAACTGCTCCTCATGTAGACACAAGCCCGCTCTCTCTGTTCAGGTCACTGAACCCTCCAGAGTGGCATGGAGCTCCTCGCCTGGCAGAATTGGAGCACCCAAAGGTTCACCCACAGGATGGTTTGTGCCTGTAGCATTAATGTACCAGCACACTGTAACCCTGCTGGGCTGGACACGGCCCCCGTGCCACAGAACGTCCCTGCAGACTCCAGGCCACTGCCCTCCCCAGCTGTCACCCCGTGCCAGGCACCAATTCAGCAGGGAGGCCTGTCAGAACCAGGGGACAAACTCCTCAGTAGGCCCTGTTGGGACAGGACACAGGGAATGGCTTCCCGTGCCAGAGGGCAGGGCTGGATGGGGCATTGGGACGGAATTGTTCCCTGGGAGGGTGGGCAGGCCCTGGCACAGGGTGCCCAGATTTGCTGTGGCTGCCCCTGGATCCCTGGCAGTGCCCGAGGCCAGGCTGGACACTGGGGCTGGGAGCAGCCTGGGACAGTGGGAGGTGTTCCTGCCATGGCAGGGGGTGGAATGGGATGAGCTTTAAGGCCCCTTGCAATCCAAGCCATTCTGAGATTCTGTGATTAAAGCAGCAGGAAATACTGCTGATGGGATTTCATCCTGCTTGTAATCCCCCTTTCTGGGGCAGCTGCAGCCAACCGGACTTGGTTACCTCAATCCAGTCTCTGCTTGGTAAATGAGACGCCATCCTCCTTTATTAATACCCCTGCATAATGAAAACCCAACTTTTAAAGTAAGTTCAATTGCAACAAAACTACCAAATCTTGTTATCAAAAACACTGTAACTGCATTGAAATCTCTACGTGAGCAGGTACACTATGGAACTCACTTTGAGCAGAGCCAATTTATTGGAAGCAAATAACTGCCAGTCACTGGGCAGGCCCTGGTGCTGCTGCATCATCCAGGCTGGGGCAGGAAGGGACACACATAGGAAGGACACGAGCACTTTTTCTGCAAATAATTCCCCAGCAGCTGGAAGGTCAGGCATGACTGTCCCCTACATCCCCCCATTCCTAAAGGCATAGGGCACAGGCATGGGACAGGCAGGCAGTTCAGGGTTCAAATCTGCACCTCTAAAAATAAATAATAGAGGCATCCAGCCAGGACCTGGATGGACAGGGGTGCTCTAGGAGCCCAGGGTGGCAGGCCTTCCCCCTGCTCAGCTCCCCACAGCACTCACTACAGCTTAGGAGAAAGAATTACAGAATGGCTGCTTTGGAAGAGACCTTAACGATCATCCAGTTGCAGCTCTCCTGCCCTGGGCTGGGATGTCATTAATTAGACAAGTTGCTCCAAGCCCTGTCCAAACTGACCTTGAACACTTTCAGTGATGGGGCAGCCACGACTCAGTAAAACAGATTCATCTCCTGTGTGATGCTGAAATCACTTTACACCACAAAAGAAAGCTGAAGACCAGCATACAGGCCCTCCCTCTCTTTTGGGGCAATCTCCTCTTTCTGTGCAGGTGTAACAACCTGCTCTGGTGGCTCCTCTCCTGCCAGTCCCATCTCACAGCCCAGGGGGTACAGGCAGAGCACGGGTGACCCCTGCCCAGGGACAAGCTGGTGGGACACAGCTCCATCAGCCAGGCAGCAGCAGGAGGGGAAACAGCTCTGCCTCATATCCATTTCAGGCACTCCAAGCTCAGCACCAAGTGGATAAATTCCTGCTGCCTTTGGGACACATCCTGACCTTCACCTTCCCACTGAATCCCGTGTTCTGCCATAGGCTGAACAAGATCTCTCCTCCCTTCCACACCCCAGCCCTGGGATGACTGCAGTGCTCACTCCAGGTCCCCAGAGTCCACCAGGAGCCAGGCACCTGCCTCACACACAGAGTCCCTTCCTGAGAGCCACGAGCAGAGGCCGTGGCTCTCACCTTGTGCTGGCCACCACAGCTCGGCACCACCGCGGGCAGGATGTGGCACCAGGGGACCACCACAGAACGAGCAGCCACCCCCAGGGACAGCCCCAATGCTCAGAGAGCACCCACTGTCCTCCCACCCAGCACAGATCAGTGTCACCCCTGACAGGGCTGCAGCAGCACCGGGCTGCAGAGCTGCCTTACAGCCTGGGAAAAACACTCATCTGGTTGTTCCTTGGACCCACTGGGGGCAGAGGGAGGAAGAAAGATGAAGAATAATAACAGAGAGAGATTGGGGGGGGGGCGGAAATAGGTAAAAGAAGTGTCACTGCAGAGGAAGACAACTGAAAAGTGAGTAGGCAGAAACAGCTGGTTTAGGGGGCTTGAGGGACACCAACTGCTCAGGCTGGGACCAGACTCTAGGGTGGGTTTATGGATTCTGAGCTGTGTAAAGTGCCTGAATGCTTCTGAAAATCTGGCTCCAATTTTCCGGGATAGCCATGTGAAACTAAATAAATTACGAAAATGAAGCTCAGGAGTCCTGACCCTCACATCTCGCAGGAAGGATCAGAGGTGAGGCTGCTGTGCTCCCACGCAGCACTGATCTGGCGTGACCCTTACCCAGCACCAAACCTGCTCCTCGCAGGAACACAGCCCAGCACCGCGCCGGCCACAGCCGCGGCCAGCCGGACCTGCCCGCTGCGAGCAAAGCCACCCTTCCGAGCCGGGGCAGGTGTGGCGCACGGGTGGCCCCGCCATGCGGAGCCTGCGGGGGCCCGGCTCGGAGAGGTGCCCCTCGCCGGTCCCCGGGAACGCGGGCAGGGCCAGGGCCGGGGCTGCTGCGGCCACAGCCCGCGGAGACCCGGGCAGCACTGCGGGACCTCCGCGGGACCCGCCGTCCGGCCCCGGGCCCTGCCCGGCACATGGAGCGGGGGG
>WEKY01056082.1:438511-462504 GCA_013390045.1 Picathartes gymnocephalus
GGCGGGGCGGGAACGGGGCGGGGCCTATCAGGGGCGGGGCCAGCCAAGGGGCGGGGCCATGGGGAGACCCCGCCCCTCCCTGGGCAGCTGTTCCAGGGCTCTGGCCCTCCATGGACAGAAATTCTTTCTCAGCTTGGGGTGGAACTTGTTGTGTTTGAGTTTGTGGCCGTTGCTCCTTGTCCTGTCCCTGGCACCACTGAGCAGAGTCTGGCACCGTCCTCTGACAGCCCCTGGGGAGATTTGTATGGATTGATGGGATCCACTCTGAGCCTTCCCTTCTCCAGACTGACCAGGCCCAGCTCCCACAGTCTCTGCTCATCTCAGAGATGCTCCAGGCCCAAAATCATCTCTGTGGCCTCCACTGGACTCTCTCCAGTAGCTCCTTGCCTTTCCTGTCCTGAGGAGCCTATAAGTGGGCAGGCGCTCTGGATGTGCCTCAGTGGGGGTGGGTAGAGGAGCAGGGTCACTCCCTGACCTGCTGGCTACGCTCTTCCCCATGTAAATACTGATACAAATGCATCCCGATGCAAATATTTACAAATAACATGTTTATTTTTACCAGTGCTTTCTGGAAGGAGTCTGTGGCTCCCCAAATTGCTGACAGATTGCAGCATGCCTGATCCATATGATCAGGCAGTGTCTCTTCTGATCAATACAGTGTCTCTGCTGCGACTGACGCTGAATTCTCATTGTACTCAAAGGGCTGAGACCCAACTCTGTCAAGCAGAGACTTGCCAGAAAGGCTGATAAACGATTACTCCCGTGAGCAGCACTGTGCTTCCTTGCTTCTGTTAATCTAAACAGCAAAACAGGAACAAAAAATCTCAACTTAGTTGGTGTTTGGGATCATTTTTATGGATCTTTGTTAGTGATTCAGTTGCTATATCAAGAGGGCTCCATGAGCCAAAGTCCCAAGGTTGCCTTGGAAATATGTTGAGAGTAGGACACAGGCACAGAGGGAAGTTCTGGTGGCCCCAAGGACAGAGAAATCGGAACTCATTTTCAGAAGGAAAAGGATATTTTGAAGCATCCTGCAAACACTGGTGATTGTGTTCAGGAAGTTCAGCTGAAATCCCTGCAGCGTTCCCTGTCACCTGCACTCCCTAAATCCAGTGGCTCTGGGTGCACCTGGGGCAGCTGGGCCATCTTGGAATATACACAGGAAATCAGTGCCCAGCCAGCAGTATGGACACTGCGGGCAGATATAACCACACGTTACAGACATCCAAAGGAGATGTTTCCAGAGTGAATCCAATTGGGTTTGATGGGATGTCCCTTCTCATTTCCCCCAGCCTGCTTTCATCATTCCCATGTGCTGTTTGATGTGCCGTTCTGCTTCCTTTTGTCTGAGGGATCTAAGTAAACATGGTAAAATTATTAATTCAGTTGCTTTACTTAGTATTCTAACTTTCTGTGAACATCAGACCTGCCTGGCCCCAGCCATGGGATCTGGAACCACCTGTTATTATGAGATCGTTTAATGTTGTGTATTTTCCCTTAAAGCTGATGAATATTCCCCTCCATTTACAGGCACCTGTTCAGTCACTGTGTCCTGAGAGGATCAGCTGGAACGTACCTGTACAATTAGTGGAGATGGAGCCTCAAATGCAGATACATTAATTTCCAGAAGTGCAAAATGGAGCAAACCAAAGCATCTTGTCATCAGCAGAACATCTCCAGCTTTCCCCATGCACATCTGGGTTAGGGATGGGCAGGTGCTGTGTCCTCCCCCACCCCGGGAAGGCAGCAGGGCCCTGCCTGCCCCCAGGGCCTCCTGCCAGATGTTCTGACCTCTGGCTGCCCAGATCAGGGGACAGTGAGTTATTTATGGAACTCAGCTCTGCTGGGAAACGCCGATGGCTGCTGACTCAGGAGCCTCGTGGGGTCATGGGCGGCAGAGCCAAGGCAAAGCCCCACCTCCACACTCCACACATTCCCAGACTCCTGCTCTTTGGCACTCTGCTGCCAGGCTAGGTCCTTCCCTCAGCAGTTTCCAAATTAAGCAACAACAACAAAAAAATTGTCTTTGTTCTGCCCGGTTGAATGCCTTTAAACCTCAGAAATATCTTGTGAAGCAAATTATTTCCTAGACAACCTGCCTAACCCCTGCTTCGGGTTAATAAATCCCAAGGTTTTCCACCAAGAGAAATCATTGTGGTAGATTTGAATCATTTTATAGGCACTTCACTTCTGGCTGTGCCAAGCTCCCCTCTGTGCTGCTTACAGGACATCTGCCAAGTCTATTTTAGCTGCAGGGCCTGTGCTGCTGCAGTCACTCGGCTCCCAGAGCGAGGATCCGATGAACAAACCCATTTCCAGAACTCTCCCTTGTGGCCCTGGGCAGGGGGATGGGGCTCCCACCCAGCTGGCACACGGGGAGCTCACTCTGGGGAAAGCCGAGGTGGGCGGTGGCACCACGAGTACTCACCTTCCTCCTTTAGCAGAGCTGCTCAGAAACAGGGCTCTAAATCCAAGACAATCCCATAATTTGTAGGAAATATATTCTAAGTTGTATTAAGGAACAGCAGTTGCCTTGTGATTTTTTTTTCCCCAGTTCCAACAGCTGTTTGAAAACTGAAAATCTTTGGGGTTAAATAAAGGAATATCCTCTGCCTGAGGAACACGAAACCTGCTTCTAACAAATGATAAGAAAACAAAGAAATACACTCAGCATGAGAGCAAAAATGGAACATAATCCAAGTATGAGAATTCTTTGCAAAGTTCTCATTAATTCATTGTCAGGCATTAAACAACCCAAACCCAGGTGTGCAAGGGGACAGGGCCTGTCCGGCCACAGGCCTGGGGTGCATCCATGCCCAGGACAGCAGCTCTTCCAGTGCTCCCAGTGCCCTCCCAGTGTCCTCCCAGTGCTCCCAGTGTCCTCCCAGTGCTCCCAGTGCTCCCAGTTCTCCCAGTGCCCTCTCAGTGCTCCCAGTGCTCCCAATGACCTCCCAGTGCTCCCAGTGCTCCCAGTGCCCTCCCAGTGCTCTCAGTGCTCCCAGTGCCCTCCCAGTGCTCCCAGTGCCCCCCCAGTGCCCGCAGTGCCCGCAGTGCCCTCCCCGCAGCACTCGCAGCAGCGCCCGTGTCCCCGGCGCGGCGGGCCGGCTGTCCTGCCGGGGAACGCCAGGGGACAGCATTGCTGTGCGCCGGAGGATCGCGCCGCGCCGAGCTGCGGGAGAGGCTCGGGAAGGCGGCGCACGGCACGGCTGCCTCCGTCCCCGCGGCCCGGGGCAGGTGCTCGCAGACAGGAGCGGATGAATGAGGCCACTGGAGCAGGGATCAGAGAGCAGCGCGACGATGCAGAGACAAAACTTTTAGAAGTGAAGCTACAGAACAGGATTCACAGGATGCAGAATTACAGGCGTTACTCAATTCCCCCAAAAATGTTTGTGAATACTGGGGGGTGGCGGAACATTGCTACCGTGGCAATTATTAACCAAAAAATAAAATTAAGAAACCTCCAGTGGGCTCGTTCTCTCCTTCACACAAACGGGTATTTCCCTGTTTCAGAAAGGATTCACCAAGAGATTCTCTCCAATAGGGTTTGTATTGTTTGCATGTTGAAAAATGTGACACACAAAACATTCATTAAGTGCTTTCTATGCAAATGTAGAGGAACATAACATCTTGTATCAATCCAGCGGAAATGGGGTTCATTAGTCTATTTTCTTCTAATACATATTTTAATCTCAAGGATTTTTCACAAAGCAATCTGTGTTCTGGAAGAACCCAGCAAACTATTGATGTACACAGCAGTGGCTTTCTTCTGACGGATAATTAATGGATCTCATCATTACTGGATTCACATAGTTAATGGATCCCATCATTTGGCAAACCCTTCACCTGGATTTTGTCCATGTAGAAGCTAATCCAGCTTACAATCATTTTTGTTAAGTGCTCAGTGTTTGTGACTCAGGCCAGGCTGGAGAGCCCCCTGTCCTCAGCGCCTTGCAGCAATGAATTTCTCAGAGCTGTGTCCGCAGTCCTGCTGAGGGTCCCTGCTTGCCCTGGCCATGGACACGTAGGGCTGAGCACGACCCCGCGTTGCTGCCTGAGCCTGTGCTCTGTCAGGGTCACCCAAGCCACTGTGCAAAGCCCACCGCAGCCCCCAGCAGGGTGTGAATGTGTGAAATGCACTGTATGAACAACAGGGAATTCTGGAACAGAGCAGGGCATGACGGAGGAAAATCCCAGCTCTGGGCTGGGATCTGTGCTTTCAAGAAAATAGAGAGTGAAAGCCAAGACTGACGTAATTAATGTGCATATAAGGACTGAGTTAGAGCCATATATAACCCCAACTTCTCTCACTTCATTTGCCTGCAGCATTTATAGCCTGCCAGTGCTGACTGGGGTATAAATACGTATTACATGAGCTATGTATGACTGAGTAGAAGACAGAGCTCTCTGCATGATGAATAGTAGTTAAAAATATGTTCCATGTATCAGAGGAACCGAAAAGGCAAAGCAAACAGCTACAATAATGATTAACATACTACGAGGACCCAGATGCAATCTGTGAGTCAAAACAAGAGAGATCTTTTGACATAATCAATTTAAATTTCAAGGCCAGATTAGGTGGGACTTGGAGCACCCTGTGCTGGTGGAAGGTGTCCCTGCCAATGGTTTTAAGGTCCCTTCCAACCCAAACCCTTCTGTCATCCTGCCATCTAAATATGTGACATAATGTCACGTAACAATGACAACCAAGAAATGAAAGCTTTTGCACAGCTTGCATTTCATCCCAGCTGGCATCTCAGGTTAAACAAACAGCATTATCTTGAGCTACACCTTCATAGGTACAGAACTGAACTCATTCAGAGATCTTTCATATTTACCTGCTGCTGATTAATTTGGAGGTACATTTACACTGCGCTCCAAAGCCTGACTTACTCCCTGGGAACTGTGTTTGTGTAAGGAATTCCTCGGGTGCCCACGGAAGTGCCCTGCTCATCAGTAGCTGAGCACTCCACAACTCAGGCACCCTTTCAGCAGGTCTGTCCCCAGTGCTGCTGCTGACCCTGTCACTCTCTGGTGTCCTGAGATCCTGAGGTTTGGCTCTATCCAAACAAGGGTTTGGCTCTACCCGGACTCAGGGGGTTCCCTGGATCCTGGAGCAGGCACACGCTGAGATTCCACCTGGCTCCTCTGCTCACGCTTGGGAGCAGAAGCGTCACTGCCAGGCACTCTCCATTGTTCGCTGCTCGCAGTGTGCTCTCGCCCGGCTCCCACCCAGCACACACAGATGGGCCTCGTGGGAGGGAGAGAAACTCTCGCCTCTTACAGAAGGTTCCCAAACCTCACGTCCATGCCCACAGATTCTAAATATTAAGACCATGGGAATATTTTTCTTTAAATACTCACTATCTAAACTACCATGAAACGTGATCACGGAACTAAGTTACAACGCTGTTCCAGACCATCATTTATTCTTGGTTTGTCATTCCAGCCTATTTGAGTTAAACAGAACAGAACAGAACACAACTCCGTGTACTTGTGCAGACAAAAATCAGCAGGAACAACACTTGATTTGCTGTTTTGAAGAACAGCAATCAAATCCTGAAGACTTTCAAGGCTGTGTCTTGCTGAAGGGGAGTTAAAACCCAAAATCACTAGCTAGAGTGATTCAGGAATGCTGTTTGTTTGGGAAGGAAGGCTGTAACAAAGGCTAAGGGAGCTTGGGAAAACAACAGGAATAGCCACTTTACCAACCAAGTAACACACATTTGTCAACTCTGCTCTTTTCTGAACCACACTCGTTAAAATGCCAGTATTTACCAACCCCCTTGAAAGACTTAATGAAACTCACCCTCTACAGCTGCCTCCTCAGGAGAGGAACCTCTGATTTATTTCCATGAATAGCAATGACCTCTGCTGATTCACAGAACCATGGGATGGGGTGGTTTGGAAGGGACCTCAAATCCCATCCAGTGCCCCCCCTGCTGTGGCAGGGACCCCTCCACCTGTCCCAGGCTGCTCCAGCCTGGCCTTGGGCACTGCCAGGGATCCAGGGGCAGCCACAGCAAATCTGGGATTCCATTTCAGCCCCCCCCCAGCCTCCCAGGGAACAATTCCTGCCCAAGATCCCATCCAGCCCTGCCCGCTGGCAGTGGGAAGCCATTCCCTGTGTCCTGTCCCTCCATCCTTTGTCCCCAGTCCTGGAGCCCCTTTAGGTCCTGGCACAGGGACAGTTCTGTGAAATAGAGAACTTTGGAGTTCTAGCTCTATCATTAGTACTGGATTTAAAATCATACCAGGACTGGACTTCTAAAACCACAACATACCTTCAAAAGCACAAAAGTATGCTTTTAGATATCTGCTTGATGTATCACTGGTCTCCTTCCTGGAAAACCCTGTAAATGTTTCCAGATGATGAATTTACACTGATTTACACTAATTCTGCTGTGGCTGGAGGTGGGTACGAGGAACCCTTCCTGCAGCCAGGGCTCCTCTCCCAGCCCATTGCAGTCTGACCTACTGCAGTCCCATCTCTCCTGAGCCTTGCTGAGGGAAGTGTCGATGTCCATGTGGAGCTCACAGAACCCGTGCTCTGAAACAGCCTCGGTTTAGGTCTTCTGAGAGAACAGTTTAACTTGCAAACCGCTGGGCAACTTAATTCTCTAATCTTCCACATCAATCTCTGCAGACCACGTTCAGTGAAGTTCTCTTGCAAGCGAAAAAGCCAAGCCAGGAGGGTCACACAGAGGGTGTCTTGGTCTGGAACTCCACTTGAGATCCCAATCACTTCAAATGTTAAATGAGAGGTTTTTACGTACTGTGCATGCTAAAACAAATGTTCACTAACATGGAAAAAGTGATACAAGCATTAAACATGGGCAGGACGGATAAAACATGTCTCCTTAGAAAAATGCACTGCTTGCTGTCAGGTCATGCTGAAATGTGGTAAAATTTGAAGGTAAATAGTGCTAATCAAGCAACACTACTACTTAATTAAAAAAGAATAAGAATTAAAATCAAGGTCTTAACACACAAAGACAATAATTGTGTGACATTCTGGGAATGCACATGGTTGCCTTTAATGATACCTCACATGGAACTGAGATTTATTAAAAAAAGAATCATCTGTACATCAGTATTTTGACTTCGTTTCCCATCTCATGGTACTTTGAGCAGATATTTTTGTATTTTAATATTTCACCACATGGTTTAGCATTTCAAGTGGCTAATTTATACCCCAAATTTTGTGCATTTCCTTGAATGATATCACATTTTAACACCCCTAATTCCTGTGTGATACTAATGGTACCCACAGTAATTAGCCATTATTCCAGGAAAGCTTAAGTATGAGAAGAGGCATTCTGTGGGAGTATGCCCAGTATGTCTATTATTAATGGCTTCTGGAATCCATCAGACCATAAATAATGCATCTTTCCCTCTCTGCTGACAACTTCTTAATTCTACCCTCCTAATGTAAATTTATAACTGCAATACTGGGAGGAAAAAAAAGAAAGTGTGAGAACAGACAAACACAATTTGCTCTAAGAACATGAGCTCAAACACCACATGTAAACAATAGAAAATACTCTCAGGCTTCTGGTGTGTGGATGAACAATATTGAGCAGCTTCTAAAAATTACTTCTGGGGAATTTACAGTGTACTACATTACTTTTTTAAAGTAGATCTGTGCATCAGTTGTACACAAATGTGATGTTATGTCCCTTGACACATGGGCACACAGAAAGCATTTCCTCCATATGTATCAGCCTGTAGTGCATTTCCATTTTCCCCCAGAGTCTTCTGCTAATTAACTGTCCTGTTTGATTCCCTAATATCCTCATTTCCCCTGTATCCCTGTAAAATGTCAGCTGTCTGTACACATTCCTCTCTGCTGCTGGCATGAAGTGCCTGCCGTGCTAACAGCCACTTCTCATCCCAACAAAAGAGCCCAGACCTCTACTCCTGCTCCTTCTCTGCCGACTCCAAAGGACAGCCTCTGCTGAAAGCTGCCTCTGGTGTTTCTCTCACCACATTCCGTGGGATGAGTGCTTCTGCCTCTCACACAAACACAACCCCTTCTCCTCCCCTCAGGCTGTGAGAGTCACAGGCTGATATCTTATCCCACCATGGAGACATTTCTTTATTTTTCCAGGCCCCCAACATCCCCTCAGCTGCAATGCTGGGTGATGCTCACCTGTGAAAAGGCCACAGGAAAATCGTCCCTTGGGTCACATTTCCTTCAAACCAGTTCCAGTGCAGGCACACAAATACATCCCCAGCACACCTGGAGGGGCTGGCTCCATGCCGAGCAGCTCTTCATCCCCAGAAGAGCCCAAGGAAGGATTTTAGTCCCTTCTGCGTGGTGCCTCAAGGTGGAAATTCAAGGGGACGGTGGCTCAGGTTGGAGTCTGCCAGCGCAGTCAGGGTTCCTGTGGCAGCTTTAGCAAACCCCAGACCCTGGGCCAGCCCAGGCTGAAGGGACCCCAGCGCTGGGAAAGGTGGGGGAGTGCTCAGGGCTGGAGCAGCTGAGCCCAGGACAGGGCTGGCATTTGCTGGGTCTCTGATTTCCATGATAATTAGCAGTAGAACACAGGCAGACACAATATACTACCTTAAATGATTTAGTTGGCCAAGTCTAGTGGTTCTTAACTAGCCCAAACCAGACTGTCGTGCCTGTAGTGATTGCCTGCGTGCTTTGCTTCTTCTTCCTTTTTTTGGCCTTATATTCTCCTGTTGCTTAATAAACCAGGACACTTTGCAAATTTTAATGTTTTTTATAAATTTAGTTTTTAAAATTTTTGACTGTTTCTCTATGCAAATTGCTTGCCCCATTCAAGCTTAGTCAGACAAAACGAACTTTGTCAGCTAATCCAGTGTTGCCACCCACTCATAAACGAATGGAATCTTTTGATAAATAATTTTTTATACTGTATTATTTTCCTTCATATGGAAGAAAAGGAACTTAAGTTTTTAACTGAAGTTTTCCACGTTTTCTTTCTAGTTAATTGCGACTTTCTGCTGCTGCTGAAATCATTGGGTCTACATTGCATCACCTGGAACTGTTCCTGCCCAAGGAAACCACGAGCCACCATTGTCTCATAAGCAGAAAGAAGTGCAGCACCGGTCAGCCAGGTAGAGAGGAGGTGACAGGGAGGGTGGCAGTCACCTGCCAGGTCTTTCTCACTGCCTGCTGAGATGGGAACACAGCAACAAAGATGCACAATCCATTTCAGAAGTCAAGTTTCTGCTGATTATTTGCAAACATTTATAAATTATGTTTCACAGCAGTAAAACAGAAGAAGCAAATTTCCCTTCCTAACTAGATTTTGCAGAATTAAATAATCCTTTCCATTATTTTTGATTCCAACAAAAACACAACAGCTGAAATCTGGTAAATCTTTAAGAAAATAAATGTACCAAGCCTCTAAGAGAAAGGTAATATCATACTTTGTCCTGACATTTATCTTAGATGGAAATATGGTTTATAAAGATGTCTTTTGGAAGCGCAGCACCAAAAGCCTCGCAGATAATCTCAGTCAGGATACATTTTTCACATTGTACTGCTGGAGCCACTGTAAATCTCCATTCCCAGCCTAACTGCACAGTCCAGCCTGCCTCACCTTTGACAGGTTGGCTGCTTAAAATTCTGCCTGTGTCTGTCTGCCTCCCTCATACCCGCATGAAATAATGTATTTGCCCTTTTTGAATGTTTCCCTAAAACCTCACTTGCAGAAATGACAAATACATTGCTAATGGCACAGCTCTTTGCTTCTAAATTACCAGTAATTAAAGCTGAAAGGAATGTTACAAAACAAATCTTCCGGTGTGATTAGCAGCTCCGTTTGACAGTACTTCCCTGGAAATGTCAGCTCCTGCAGTATTGACAAGGTACACTTGAAAAGTGAAAACAAAACCCAGCATGAGAGAAACTGCAGGCCAGGAGGCACCGGGGTGCTCTGGGACACTGGGAAGGAATTTTTCCAAGCAACACGATGGGGGCAGCAGCTGGATCCTTCTGGGCCCTTTCTCCTGGGAGAGAGACCTGAGACCCAGATGGATTCTGCACATCAAGGGGAGGGTATGAACACCCCGCTGCCTGCACAGCTCCAGCTACAGCAGGAATGTGAGTCCTGGTGCTGCCACGGAATGTGGGTTTGTCCCAATTCCACTGAAATTTAGAGGGAAGATTAACTGCACTGCACGTGTGCCACATACTGGCTGCACATCTGGCATTTTATTTTACTGCAATTAAAGTTTATGAAGGAACAAGATGGAATCAGTCTCCAGTGTCTCAGAGAATCATAGAACAGCCTGGGATAGCAGGGACCTTAAACCTCCCCCAGAGCCAGCCCTGCCATGGCAGGGACCCCTCCCCCTGTCCCAGGCTGCTCCAGCCTGGCCTGGGGCACTGCCAGGGATCCAGGGGCAGCCACAGCAAATCTGGGCACCCTGTGCCAGGGCCTGCCCACCCTCACAGGGAAGGATTTCTTCCTAATAGCTAATCTTGACTTACTCTCCTTCAGTTTGAAGCCATTCCCCCTTGTGCTGTCACTACGGTCTCTTGTAAAAACTCCAGGAGTTCTGAGGAGAGGTCAGGAAAGAGGAATTACCTGGGACCACAGAGCAGTGGGAATATTCCTGGCAGGCAAAATGGCCAAGAAAAACCACATGAAGGAGGAATTTGCCTACAAAGCAAAAGTCCAGCCCAGAAGCCCAGAAGTGCCATGCATGTAATGATGGTACAGAGTAACAGAAGTGGATAAAATGGAAAATAGGTGCTCATTGCACAGACTAACTATGCTGCTGTGTAATTCCTGCTGCTGGTTTTGTGAATGAAAATGCCTACAGAGCTTCTCCAGGACTGTGTCAGTGTCAGACCAGCAAGAACCCCCCATGCCCTTACCCATCCCTCTGACACATACCAGCACAGCTGAGCTTTGGGATTTAGCAAACGGAGTGCATCTCCACAGTCTAAACCCAAAAATTTGCTAAGCAAGACACAGTTACTAGAACACCTTTTCATAATGCCATGAGTCACAAATTAGAAAATTACTTCAAATAATCATAAATTACAAACACAGAAATGGGAGAGTTGCGTTATTAACAAGCAGAAATGGCTTTGAAAATGCACCTTGTAAAGGATTATTTGGGAATACAGTTACATTTAAAATAGTTTATTACGAAGAAACTGAATCTATTTTTAAACAGAAACGATCAAAATGAGTCACATATGACTTCACTATCGGAAAAATGCAATCTCTTTTTGTCTTGCTGAGAGCCACTGAAGTTGGAACGCTGATCTGAATGCAGTGGGGAGCTGCCCAGGGCAGCAGCCGCAGCTCTGGCTGCACTGGCACTCCTGGGGGCAAACTGGCCCTTCAGCATCCCTTACAAATTCAATCACTTCAGGTTTAAAGCGCAGCCCCACCTGAGAAGCTTCACTCTAGAATTGTTCCTAAATTACTCACACTTGTAAAGCACTCTTGGGCAGAAGCAGCCACACAATTCTGCAGTGACGGGGCTTTCTTTAGTGAGCTGAAGGGTTGATAACTGTATTCCCATCCCCTTTTGCAGCAGAGGAGACTGAGGCCTGGGAAGTGAACTTTTCATCTTTGCTCTTTAATGACAATTCTATGGGAACCAGGTGAACCAGACTGAGGAACAGCCACAGGTGAATAACAAAAGTGCTCTGTCACTGTTCAGGCTTCTGCTCCCCTTCCAAAGGTGTCACATTCATTGATCAGGTGACTTCTAACAACAACAGAAAGTTCAATCAACAAAGGCCAGCACTGAGATTTCAGTCCAGGTTTAGATGAACACATGAACAAGACTAACAGCTGAGGCAGAATTATCATGGATCAGCCTCCAAACTGACCTCAGCTGACCTTGCAGATTTTTTGATTGTTATTGATGGTAGCAGTGTCATAAAAGCAGTGTTCTACTCGCTCGAAGAGAAGAGAGCAGTGCAGGGCAGTTCCTCTCAGTTAGTGCTGCCACCACACCTTTACCTCCTGTTCTGTCCCTGCATCCAGCTGGTTCTGAGGCAGCTGTGCAGCCTGGGGACAATGCAGAGTGGAGGAGGAGGAGTGGGCTGGAAACGAGCTCATGAAACAGATCTTTTCCAGAAAAGGCTGCCTTGTGGAAACATGAGTGTTTTGTAAAAATACACTAGATTTTGCCAATGCCTCCCTATGTCCCAGGGACAATTCCAGGTGTTCTCCCAGGTACCAGGTGGACTGCCTGGTAATGTCCAGGTGCCTTACAGAACATGGTGTGGGCTGCCTTAGGAGCCCTGACAGGCACAGCTCCACCACAAGGAAATGCCTTTAGTGATGGGGATTAGGGCAAATCCTTGCACTCCACCTCCTCTAATCACGGTTCAGATCTTTGTGCTGGTCCAGGTCTCACCCTGTCCAGTGTGGGAGGAACTGAACCTGACACAGCTCGGGGCAGAGGGACAGGGCTCTGCACACCATGGTGTAAGTACAGCCCTGTGTCACTGTCACCTGGTGGGGGCTGTGCCCCGTGTCACTGTGAGCTGGTGCTGGCTGTGCTCTGTGTCACTGTCACCTGGTGCTGGCTGTGCCCCGTGTCACTGTCACCTGGTGCTGGCTGTGCCCGGTGTCACTGTCACCTGGTGGGGGCTGTGCCCCGTGTCACTGTGAGCTGGTGCTGGCTGTGCCCTGTGTCACTGTCACCTGGTGGGGGCTGGGCCCTGTGTCACTGTCACCTGGTGGGGGCTGTGCCCCGTGTCACTGTCACCTGGTGGGGGCTGTGCCCCGTGTCACTGTGACCTGGTGCTGGCTGTGCTCTGTGTCACTGTCACCTGGTGATAGCTGTGCTCTGTGTCACTGTGACCTGGTGGGGGCTGTGCCCTGTGTCACTGTGATGTGGTGCTGGCTGTGCCCTGTGTCACTGTGACCTGGTGGGGGCTGTGCCCTGTGTCACTGTGATGTGGTGCTGGCTGTGCCCCGTGTCACTGTGACCTGGTGATAGCTGTGCTCTGTGTCACTGTGACCTGGTGCTGGCTGTGCCCCGTGTCACTGCCCTGACAGTGCCACCCACCCTCGGGCTCTGCCAAGGGAACAGAGCAGGTGAAGCAGGGCTTTGGGTAGGACAGCAGCACCCTGGCCCAACCATCCTGCCAGAGCCACCCAGGTCCCTGTGGCAGCTAAAACACCAGCAGGAGGATGTGTGGGAGGGACCCTGCAGCCCGTCCTGGCAGTGTGGGCTGCCCGGGGTGGGCACCTCTGCCCCACCAGCTACGGCTGTGCCCGGAGCACTCGGTGCCTCAGCCATCTGTCACTGCCGTGCTGCTGCCCAAAAACCTGCCCTGAATTCCTGCCGTGCTCCGTAACCATTGCTGGGGCTCAACAAAGCCTCCGGCTCAGCAGGAACACCGGCAGCCTTTTGTAGAGCTGTCACCCACAGAGCCGGCAGAAATGGATAAATGCCACATATGGCAGGAATCCCCTCATCTCAGTAACCACCTGGGAAACCTGCAAGGATCAAAGTATTACCCTGAAGAAATCCAGATCCAGGATCTGGCCAGAAAAGAGCATTGCATAAGACCAATTTCACTGCAGGAAGGCAGCAGACCTGTGGCTCCTTCTACTCTGAGAGATACAAAGATTCTTTAGTAGCCAAATAATATTTTTTTGATTTGTCACTGCTCAGCTTGGGAAAAATAGAACAGAATTATTCCAGGAACAGGCTGCTCATGTGAAGCAGGAATGGAGTGTCCGATGTCCTGTCCTTGCCCTGCCCAGGCTCATTCCACCCTGGCAGCCGGATGGGCAAGAGCAGGGCTGCAGAGGCCACCGAGTCCAGCTCAGCCTGGGGCCACCTCCCGGCTCTCTGGTGTGCTTTGATTCCCGGCTCAGAGCTCTCCTTCAAACGGTCCTGCTGGGAGACAGAGGCAGGAGAAGGAGCCCTGCTCCAGGATGCTGCGGGAGCAGCTGGCACGGCAGGGCTGGGAGCGTGGGAGCCGTGGCCGAGCAAAAGGCAGGGACCACTGAGCCCCCGTCACCTCAGAGCTCTCTGCGCCCTCTGCACACAGGGAGTGGCTTCCAGTGCCAGAGGGCCGGGATGGATGGGATATTGGGAACTGGGAATTGTTCCCTGGGAGGGTGGGAGGCCCTGGCACAGGGTGCCCAGATTTGCTGTGGCAACCCCTGGATCCCTGGCAGTGCCCAGGGCCAGGCTGGACACTGGGGCTTGGAGCAGCCCGGGACAGTGGGAGGTGTCCCTGCCCATGGCAGGGGGTGGCACTGGCTGCTTTAGGGTCTCTTCCAAACCAAACCAGTCTGGGATTCTGTCATTACAAATAACTTAAATAATTTCCCCCCTCTCTCACATGTTTGCAATAAATCAATTCCATTCTTTAGATAAACATCAAAGTATTTTAAGGTCTAACCACAGAATTCAACACTGAGAGCCAAAAAAGTCTTTGACATCTTCAAACCAGAAGTGAGCACTCACCAAGCTCTGTGGGATCCTTTATAGATTTCCTTTCCAAAAGCAGAGTTTTAATTGCCTTTTCAATGAAACAGAAAAGAACAGCAACTGTAAAAGCAAAGTTCACTGAATTAAACAGAAACACAAGGATATCTTTCCTCCTTAATTTTTTCCCTGCCTTTGTTTCCTTCAACAGAAAGGAGTAGGAAAGGCACACGAGACAAATCCAGATTTCTCCATCGCTAACATCGGTGCTGGAGAACAACACACCCCAAAGCTCTCCAGCATGACAATCTGAAGTTTGCATTTACACCCATTAATTATACACTGCTCCAATATTTAGTATTTGATCTTTGCAAACCCTGCTTTTCACTTTAAAGTCTGATACTGACTGTCCCCGTTATAAACACATCAGTTGCTGTTGTTTATAATTTTGCTGAGCTTTAGCTCTTCTGGTTGCTGAGTGCCTTCCTCCGGCTAAATCTGAGCTAAAGCTGCTCAGCCATTTTTGATAATAAGATTAGAAAGAAATATGTCCTGTTTTTATTTAATTTCATCAACTTCCTTTTTTTGAAAAGCTCTGGTGTTCCTGTTCCGGGAGGCAGCCCTGGAAGCTTTGCATAGGGCACAAAAGACATTCATGTCACATATAAGATAATATTTTTTGATCTATCTGAAAACCTGTTAACATTTAGTCAAACCCTAAGCTTCTGGAAAATGTCAGCATGTCCAGGCTCAGCAAACAGTTGTTGTTGTTCAGCTGTAAAATGCTCAGGGTTGCTGTGTGTGCTTCTGTTTGGAGCAGCTCCCCTGGGCCACGAAACAGAGACAAAACACAAACCAGCTTTAACTATTTCCTGATTTTTCACTGCTGCCATTTTACCATTTCAATTGCATTCCTTTAAACAGCTTTCATATCCAGCAGCAAATCAGCTCGAATGAAACTCTCTCGACAAAGGGCTGGTTTCATTTCCTAGCATTGCAGTTTGATTTGTTTACAGTTAAAACTCAACAAAACAAACACTAAGAAAGCTTGGTAGTTTCAGTCATAATATTTCATTACCTCTAGGAAGGAGAAACAAACATTTTGGCAGCTGTTCAACACCAGATTAACACTTGTGGCAATATTTTAAGACATTTCAATTCAGTCAAAGCCTGAAAGCACTGTGTTCACATTGACATTTTGACGTGGGGAGTTCAATGGCTTTTAAAGCAGAAAAAGGAGGGAAAGGATACTCACAGAATTTCCAAATAGCTCAGAATACAGCTTGTGCACCAACATGTAATAAGGACAAAATGCAACTACGGAATATTCGGTGGATATTTCTGATGGGCATTTCCTAAAAGCTGAGTTGCTGGTTGAAGTCAGTGGAAAAATACAAACAAGATCAAGTACAACACGTGAAGGGACTTACTTAGAACTGACATTAGTTTTGAGGAAGATGCACACAAAGAATATCAGTCAAAAAGGATTTCAACTCCTCATACAATGACAATCACACAACTTACAAACCATATCAAAATACTACCAATCCTGTCCAATTTAGAAATTGGACTCGAGAGCTGCATTTGAAAGCCTTGATATTTTCCAGCTATTTTTGGAGACACAACCTTCATCTGCTGCATTTGTCTAATCACGAGTAGAGCACGTAATGATTCACTAACAAGAGACCTTAAAATACCTTTAAGCACCTTGTTTCAGTCACAAGATCACAAGAACCATAGAACAGAAAGGTTTGGATTGGAAGGGACCTTGGAGATCACCCAGAGCCAGCCCTGCCATGGCAGGGACACCTCCCACTGTCCCAGGCTGCTCCCAGCCCCAGTGTCCAACCAGGGATCCAGGGGCAGCCACAGCTGCTCTGGGCACCCTGTGCCAGGGCCTGCCCACCCTCCCAGGGAGGAATGGCCATGAAGAATTTCCCCAGAGGCACCATCATATTGTTGTTTGGGTTTTGCTTGTTTGGTTTTTTTTTGTTTTTTTTTTTTTTAACTTTGGTTAATGCTGTGGCATCTACTGACCAAGGGCTGCCTCCTTTTCCTCCTCAACATTCTCACAGAAATGTTTATTTCAGTACCACTACTGCACGCAAGCTGGTCTGTGCTGGTCTTTTCTTTCCTCCAGTAAAAAAAGAATTTCTTTTTTCCAGTTAATTACCATATATTGGGACTTCTTGTCTTCCACTTCTGGAGCAAGAAGCAACGAGTTGTCCAACAAACCTGGTGAGAAGCTCGTTTTGGTGGTCATGGCAAGGTGAGAACAAGTGTCACTTCCCAGGGTGACAGCATCATTGTGGTGAAGCTTCCTCCTTGCACACTTCCTCTGAATAGGGACAGACAATCAATCCTCCCAGCGGGTGATAAATATCTTGTCAGACAACCATCAAAATCAGATTAATGGGTAACTCTGTCTGCCAGAGCTGTCCTGTACTGTCACCGAGGGAGACACAAGGGTTGTGACTGTGGGTCTGCATTTCCACTTCCCCTACAACACCATCAAAATAGTCACCAAAGAAGGAAAATGGTACAAATCCCACGTGAAAAAAGCAACAGCTCTTACATTTCTGAAGTTGAAAGGGTTCGGAGATTCACCCTGTAATATCAGTTGGACCTTTCAGTTCATCTGAGCTTCAGCAAAAAACATTGAGCTTATCTACCATTCTCCTGCACCCAAGTAGTACAAAAAAAGGCATCTCAAAGTCTGACTGTTGCAATGAAATTACAGTCAGGCAAGTGGAAGATAAATACAATTGTTATTAAATTGCCTGTATGACCAATGACCTTGCACGTGGTAACCAATTGCACAGGGAAGCTTTAATCCTTTTAGACTGGAGAACCAGCCAAAGCAGATCTGGCAGCTTCTGAAACAAACTGGCAGGAATTGTTGATAGGACATTTTCTTCCAGATGCCAGTTCTGAGAGAGAAAAACACAAATATGTTTTGAACCCAGAAGGAGGGGCTGGCATTCCTTGGTATGCAAAATGTCACATGTGAACACTGTGAGGGCCTCCACGTTTCTGGGGGAAAAACACCTAAAGGGCATTAAAGAATGCACAACTACACCAGTTGAACATGGAAGTGATTTATTCAAGGATTTTTTTTCTTAAAAAACCATAAAATCCAGGAATTATAGATCATAGCAAAGGATCTGTAGGTTGCACAGAGAAGCTGGCTGCCCCGGGATCCCTGGAAGTGTCCAAGGACAGGGGCTCGGAGCACCCTGGCACAGTGGAAGGTGTCCCTGCCTAGGGCAGGGGTGGGATGGGATGAGCTTTGATGCCCACCCAACCCCAACCCATGCTGTGCTCTGTGAAACACTGACCACCAGGCTGCAGGTCGGTCTGACGCTGTGAAGCAGGGTCACACCTGCTTGCTGCTCCCTGACACCTGTGCAGGGGAGAACAGGTCTCCCACAGGCCACACCTGCAGGTGGAAAAACCATCCTGTGGCAAAATAACCGGCCTAGGAAATACATTTGTGTGCGAAGAGCAAACACTTTGCTAGATGCCACGGTTCAGCTGGAAACAGCACCTCACACAGCCGGGGATGCTGCCCCACGGCCCCCGCCTGGGCTCACTGAAATCCCCTCTTTCAGGAGCTCCTGACCCCCACGGGCTGCCCAGACAGGAACCTCCTGTTCCTTGATGTCAGACCTTGGAAACTTCCACTTCACAGGAAACCTCAGAGTTCCTGAAAAACCCACCGTGCTGCCCTGCACGGACACATCATGCTGCTGTTTCATGGGAGCAGCTGGATCAATGCACAACTAAATTGACCCAAATCTTCATGGTTCTTGATGTTGTGTGGGTTTTTTGGGTTTTTTTGGGGTTTTTTGGTTTTTGGGTTTTTTTTTGGTCGGAGCACAAACTCTTGAAAAATCTCCTTACCTGTACTGAACGAGGCAAAGCACCTGTTCCTCAGCATGGATGCATCTCCCCTTTGAACAGACAGATGCTACTAAATAGACTATTGCCTGATTTGAAGAAAAAGCAGGTATGACTAGTCACTGTATCATCATTTCCTGGAATAGGTTTTCTTTGAGGCTACTGAGGTAATTAAATCCTAATTACATGCTAATACATTAAATACATTACATATATTTGTAAACCAGAGGGCAACATTCATGGCAATTACAAATCAATCAATGGCAAGGAAGTGCTGCAAGAATAATTGCTTTGTATTTGTTTACATGAAACAAAAAATATTTGAGGGTGATTTTATTTAGGGTTCCATAAGAAAATACATTAGGATTGGAAGCAATGATATAATTCCATTAATTAAAGCAGGGATTATTTCAGCTAGTTTTGATCACAGCATTGTGTTTAAAAGTTCACTTACATTTCAGGGAGAGAAAGTGGATTGGGAAAGATCCATAACTTAGGTAAACCATCTTAAAGCAGGACTTTCTGTGTTCCTTTTCCAAATCTAGTTGTCCAGTTCACTCTCCTCACTGAAGCCTGAGCTCTCTGCAGCATCAGCACAGTAACACAATTCCATTCCTTTAGCATGGCACTGTCTAAGAAGATTTTATCCTAATGTGGCAGAAAGAAATAGTAGAACAAAAGTCAATAAATACATCCCTCCATAACTTCATTTGACTTTCAGCAAGCCAGAGTCACGAGCTCCAGTCCCAAAGCAACAGCCAGAACTAAATGACTGAATTCTCAGAATGCATCTTATTAAATTGTAGCAGCATATGTCCTTAATTTCTTAGTAAAACATTTGGTTAATCTAAATAAATGAATGACACAAGGAGAAAAGCAAACAGACATGTAAATTAAAAGAAAAACAACAACAAAAGCTTAAAGGAGGCAGAGGTCACCAAAAAATTAAAGGGCTGAATTGCTCAAACAGTGCCAGAAATAAAATCACTCTTTCACAGGATTAGGCAAGAGAAAACATTACAGCATAGAGAAAATTAAGCAGGATGCATATTTGATACTGCAAAAGGCTAAACCAAAACAAACAAGTGAAGGAGCTGCGGTTACCTCTGGGCACGGGAGGCGGCAGTCTGGCAGGAGGGAGGCTGCCTTTGGTCTCATTTTGGTTTCCGAAGGCCCTGGAATGGCTCTGGAGCTGCTGCTGGCAGGGCTGCTCCCCGCCAGCCTGTGCTGGGCGCTGCCCTGGCCCGGGCTTTGTGCCTGGCCTTGCAGAGCTTCACGAGGTTCACACAGCCCCACCTCTCCAGCCTGTCCAGGTCCCTCTGGATGCCCCATCCCTTCCCTCTCCCACCACACAGCTCAGTGGCACCATCAGTCCCACTGCCCTTGTCCCCAAGCCATTGAACAGTGCCAGTCCCCATCCCAGCCCCCGAGGGTGCCCCTCCTCACTGGGTTCCACCTGGACATCGAGACCTTGATCTCAGCTCTTTGGGTGGCCATCCAGCCAATCCCACATCCACTGAGAGGTCCATCCATCAAACCCCTGTCTTCTAACATGATTTATTAGTTAACTGTGATGGTGTTAAGAGACTTTGAACAGCTGGCTCAGAGTCATTACTATGAGCATCTTTAAAAATAGAATTGGCAGTATTTACAGAAACACTAATGATAGGAAAATATGTGAAATTTCCCTCTTATGTAATGTTTATTGAGAGAATTATGGGTTCGGTTAGAGGAACTTTTAAAAATAAACATAAGGCTTTTCTCTGTAGGCTTTCTTCTTGATGCAGAAGGCATGTGAATTTTGGGAATCACAGTAATATTCCTTTCACCATCTTAAACATGTTGCAATTACAGCCATTATATTCAGGATACGGCTTTTTAAGGAATTTAATATCATGGTATCTTGCCCCCCCCCCCTTGTTTCTATACCCAAATGAGGAGTTTCGCACAATATTTGCCTCCTTTGCAGTTTTGTGATAATTGGTGGTATTTTTGTTTAGAAACAGCTTCTTCAGCTCCCTGAGACCAGATAACCATGAAGAACATAATGCTGCTTCAGGCAGTTCTATTTCTATTTACACTGGTTTTATTCAGAATATCTTCACTGATATCAGGGAACATGATCCTGATTCACCGCAATGAAAGGTGAAAATTGTCATCATTCTGTGCCACCAGAAACTCGACAGAATAAGAACTGTAATAGCTCCCAGTAGGCTACAGCATAATGAGGTAAACTCCAGGATCTGTGCTGCTTAATTGAAATGTGAGATTAGCAGTAGAAGTTTAAATATTATCTTCAGTTTCCCTCATACTAATTTTGACACAATATAAAATACACAGCTCACGATGCTTGGGAATGAGAACGATCAGTCATTCTTCAAAGAAGACTCATTCACTTGCAGAACTGAGGCATTTGATAAAAGTGGGATGAAATAATAATTGACACAAATACTTTGATTAAAATAATAATCCAGGAATTTAATAAAGAATTTATTTGGCTTTGTCATGTCTCCCAGTTAAATGAATGCACATGGACTTTGCCCATTGAATGTCAATGGATTTTGGTGATGGTTCTGGCTGGACAGACAGTGAGTTTGGCTCAGCATATGCAATTCTGTAAGGCTGGAGATGATTTCATGGCTGGTGAAGTGAAAGAAAACTCTAATCTCTTCGAATCTGTGAGAAAAGAGTGAATGCACAGAAATAAGGAGGGAAAAGACAAACTCTCCCAAAGGTCCGAGTGGTGGCTGTGCCCTTTGCCAGGCTCTGCTCTCAGCAGGTGGAACCCTGCGGTGCCAGCTCACCTGCCCAGGGCTGCCGGGGCACCTGTCCTGCGGGCTGGCCAGCGACCACACTCTCCTGGCCAGTGACCACACTCTCCTGGCCAGTGACCGCACCCTCCTGGGCAGTGACCACACTCTCCTGGCCAGTGACCGCACCCTCCTGGCCAGCGGCCGCACCCTCCTGGCCAGAGGCCACACCCTCCTGGCCAGTGACCGCACCCTCCTGGCCAGCGGCCGCACCCTCCTGGCCAGTGACCGCACCCTCCTGGCCAGCGGCCACACCCTCCTGGCCAGAGACCACACTCTCCTGGCCAGTGACCGCACCCTCCTGGCCAGCGGCCGCACCCTCCTGGCCAGCGGCCGCACCCTCCTGGCCAGCGACCGCACCCTCCTGGCCAGTGACCACACCCTCCTGGCCAGCGGCCTTCAGCCCCGCGAGCCTCGGAAGGGGCGGCAGCTCCCAGCCTGGAGCCCCTGCAGGGCTGCTCCGGCCGCAGCCGGCACACCTGGCACAGGGCAGTGCCCGCGGGCAGCTGGGCTGGGGCACTGCCCACTGCCCAGCACAGCAGCTCTGGCTCCCCTGAGGGCTGGCTCCTGCTTTCCCCGCCAGGAACAGAACCTTCTCGCAGCTTGTTTGTCGTTTGCCGTCTAAGCGAACCCTCCGATCTGCTGGATGTTCACAGTTGCCAGGACTGACAGACACACAGGAGCATCCCCGGGACTTCCACTGGTAAAATGCCTGATTGTCTCTTCATAGAACATAAAACACAAAAACTAGACTGGAAAACAAAGAGGAAATACTGAAAAAAGGAGTAAAGAACTCTCAATGTTTTCAAGGACAGCCTGTTCCCCGTGACCCCCTTGGCCACCCAGATCGCGTGTTTGCCCCTTAGAGGTGCAGTCAGAGCTACAGCCAAAGATTGAGGAATAAATTACTGTGAAAGTCAGCTTTTATTTAAACTCCCTCATTTCAAACACAAAGTGGTTCTCTGTTTCCCTGGAGACCGGGATATGTAAGAAGGCAGAATTTTCTCTCCATTTCCCTTTCCTACACTGGACCCCTGTAGAGCAGGTTTTGGATTTTCCTTTTTCCCTCCTGTAGGACTGGCATTAATTATGACTGGTCATGTTGCTCAGGTGACTGGAGCTGTGTCACTGAGGTGGGTGACCTGTGCTGAGACTCCCGACCTGCACGTGTTGCTGAGGGGATCAACATCTTTCACTGCACGTTCCTCACTGGGTTTAAAATTGGTGTCAGACACGAGTGCTCAATGAATAGAAAGGGAGCCACTTTCCGAGTTCTTGAAGTAGAAAATAATCACAATTAAAATGAATATAATTCTGCTATAATAATGGATCACTTCACTTAAAAAAAAAACCAAAAACAACAACTTACAAGATCTTTTATTTGTCTCCTATTCAATTCCTCTTTAGGAAGGTAAAACCACTTACTGTGCTGCTCAATGAAGAATAAACTGAACAAACCCTGTGTTGCACCGTCTGCCTCTGCACAGGGAAATTAATTAGGAGATGGAGTGGAATAAAACCCCCCTCTGACATGCGGACAAACACATCCTTATCTCCCAATCCTTTTCCTATACTACATGTGGAAAATTTATTGGGAAAAGAGACTCTGTGCTCTGGATTTCATTGTCCAAATATTAGTGGAGAATGAGAAAGAAATGACAATTGACTGAAGCTGTTTAATGGCATCTTTCATACTTTTCCTACAGAATGTAAAGACAGGAGAAAGGAAGGAGGAAAGCTGATAGCTCAGAGATTCACAGTGTATTTAAACAAAACCTATACCTAAACAAAGCTAAAATTACTGTCTTGTGTAGAAGTGCTCTATCTTTTTATTTGAGAGCAAATTCTTCCTGATTTTTCAGAGAAATATTCTTTGAGAACTATTCTTTGCCTTTGGAAAGCTGTTCTTAAATGATACCCTTCCATTGTAATCCTTTTACAGCTTCCAGGCTCTTTGAAATAATGATTGCCTCCTCACATAGGTTCTGTGAGGAGCACAGTAACTGACGTATCCATTTCAAAACATGCTGTGAAAGAAAACAGCATCAATTTTAAATGAAAACTTGGGAACCAGCATCTCAGGAACCATGAAAGCACTGCTGGTGTAACAGCTGTGGTCTACTGGTTCAAGGGCTGTCCCTTGCCATGACACTTCTGACGTGATCTGCTGGCACCCAGAGTTATTTCTGAGAGATGCTTTTCTTTAGCCATTCCACGAGCCATTCCTGTTCAGCAAGCCACGAAAACCCAAGTCACGAGCACGTTCCAGCTCAACATTCTTATGAGCTTTAGCAAGACCAAGTGCTGGTGTTACACCTGGATTGGGGCAACCACTGATGCAAGCTGGCGGGGAGCAGGTCGAGAGCAGCCCTGGGAGAGGGACCGGGGGTGCTGGTGGGTGAGAGCTGGCCCTGCCCCAGCTCAGGAGCCAGCCCTGGGCAGCAGGAGAAGGGGGATTCTGCCCTGCTCAGGTGAGACCCCACCTGCACAGCTGCCTCCAGCCCTGGGGTCCCAGCACATCGGCCTTTAGGAGCAAGTCCAGAGGAGGCCATAAAGATGGTTTGAGGGACGGAGCACCAATCCCATGAGGACAGGCTGAGAGAGTTGGGATTGGCCTGCACGGAAAATAAAAAGCTTTGTGGCGATCTCATCGCGGCGTTCCGGCGCCTGGAGGGGGCCTACGAGAAGGATGGAGAGAGACTGTTTACAAGTGCCTGGAGTGACAGGACAAGGGGGAATGGCTTCTAGTGACTTCCGAGATTAGTGAGCCCTAGGGCCCGACGCCAGCTGAGCGGTGTGCGCTGGCACAGACACGGCCGAGCGCCGGGGACGGGCTGGGCTGCACCACAGCCCGGGAGCCGCTCCTGCCGCTCCGGTCTTTGCATA
>WEKY01056082.1:469564-490423 GCA_013390045.1 Picathartes gymnocephalus
GAGTGGGAATTGCAGGGAGGTGTCAGCAAAGCTGTGTTTAGCATTGTCAGAGGGGTTTTGTTTCTGCTGCCCCCATATCTGTGATGTTTTGCCTGTGCTTTTCCCAGGGACTCGCTCCCTCCATGGGCTTTCTGCCCCTGGCAGAGCCACTGCCCTTCATTCCAGCCAAGGATGGAAAACTTTCCTAGGTGTGAAGCTTTGCAGTGTGTCATGTAATGCAGAAATAGGTGAAATCCTGGGAATTCAGCAATTTCAAGTCATGGAGGTGTGTGGTACCATGTGCAGTATTGGGATTACTGGCTCTGAACTGGTTAATGACTCTGCTGTCCCTCTCCGCACTGCTGGCCATGGTCCCTTTGCAGTAGTGCTGGCTGAAATCTGAACAAAAGCCAGTCTTGAGCTGTTCCTATGTCTGTGGGAGATCTGAGGGGAGGAGATCAGGATGAAATGAGCCCCCAGGGCAGCTGAAACTGTTCACATGGAGCTGGAGTAACAAAAGATAAACAAACACAACTGCAATTTGAGGGACACTTGGTGGATAGGGAGGGACAAGGGCAATCAAGGAAAAGTCACTGGAAGTACCATTCAAGTGAAATATTAAATCAGATTAATACTTGGTGTATTCTGTGGTATATTCCTCATGACTAGCTTGGAATGGGCTTCCAGGGAGTTGGGAATAACATGCAGGAGCACATGGCTGGGGATCTGCCCACCTTCCTCCCCTTGTCCCCGGTGCTGGCTTGGTGACCTCGCCGCTGGGCTGGCATCCCCCAGTGCCTGCAGCTGTGCTTTGTGGGCTACCAGTCCCGGGACATGGAGCTGATGGTGCCAGGCTGTGGGGAGCAGCAGGGGCAGCTGCTGGGAGAGCGGTGCTGTCAGTGCTGGCTGCAGAGGCCAGACCTCCTGCCCTGCCTGCTGGAATGTCAGAAAAGACAAGAAAAGCCTTCCCAGAAATGGAAAAAGCTGCTCTTTTTGCAGTTTGGTACGCCAGAATCTGAAGCTGGAGTGCTGGAGTGGTGGAAGAGCCGGCTGGGCTCTCGGTGTGTCTCGGCGTTACGGGAGGAGGGCTGTGGAGCTGGGGTCCGCGCAGGGCTGGGGAGAGCCTGCATTTCCTCCTCAATGTTGCTTTATTTCTTACGGGAATGCCTGAGAGGGAGCCTTGCTCACCCACAGTGCTCTTGTGCCCCGAGCCAGGACTCGGCTGTCCCCTCACTGTGGACACAGGTGAGTCTCTGTGGCCGTGGCCCAGCTGGACTGGGACGGGGGGCCTTGCTGAGCCCCTGGTTTGTGGCAGCCTGGCTGTAAAAGCAGCTTTGACTTTCCCCGCTCTTTCCAGTGGAGCTGCTCTGCAGTTCTGAAGGCACAGTCCCTCAGCAGGCTGAGGAGCCTCTCATGGCTCTGGGGGCTGCTCAGCTGCAGTTTCCACCACCTGATTGCACATCCTGTCCTAATGAGCCACCCCACTAATCATCATTAACAACTTCCTGGGCTGGGATGTGGCCACAAGCCGCAGAGGTGGCACAGGGAGCCGTGGTGGGGGCTGGCAGGTGGGTGTCCCTCTGAGAGGAGGTGTGTGCCAGCACCTGCACAGGCGTGTGCCACAGAGGGGATCCACCTGGCTGGGGCCTGCCTTGGTGTTCACCTCCTGAAGAACAGGGTGTCGGGGCAGCCTGAGAGTGGCTCAGCTTCTCCACACAAGAGAAAATAAATGTCAGTGTCCTCTTTCCCTCTCCCACTGTTCTTCAGGAATTAAATTGCTTTCGATGACAGATGTGGAAAATTAGAAGTGCTTTGGATGTGTGGGAGCAGCGGTCTCTGAGCACTGCCACCAATGAGGTGTGACAGTGTGCGAGCCTTGATGGGTTCATTTACAGCTCAGGTGGTGTTCGGGGGCTCTCCCGGTACCTGGGAGTGGTGAGGAGATGCAGGCACTGAGTGATGCTCAGTTACGTGGCTTGCTGGTTTGCCTGTGCCTGTGAATCCTTACAGGCTGATGGTTAGCCCTGCTGTGTAATTAAATTAAATTAAGCTGCAATGTAATGTCTTTATAGCTTTGCTGATGTTTCTGGAAGCTGATAAATTTCATTTTTTATTCCAGAAAACACCCTTACTTGGTTCTAGTGGCTCCAGCAAAGAGCTGGTGGGCTCCCGAGGCTGATGATGCCTGAGTGACATTCAGGGTAACCTGCAAAGGGCTGTCCCAACACAGAGTTACCTTATTGTCCACGGTTTGCATTTGGCTACAGCTGAGCTGTCCAAAGAGACAAGTGCTATTTTATATTTATGTGGGTGATATGTGCATTGGAGCACTGGAGAAAGTGCCCAGAGCAGCTCTGAAGCAGCGTGGGGAGAGCAGGAGTGAGGCTGGGGAAGCACTGCAGGTCCTGCTCTGTCACTTGGGGTCTCCCATTCCTGCCTGAGCTGTCTCTGCTCAGGAAAAAATATTTCTTTCTCCTTTTCTTTATTTGTCCTGACCATAACCCACCTCCTACCCTCCAACAAACAAAGAAACAACCCAAACAAAATGCACAACTCAGCAAAAGTTGCTATCACTGCTTAAAATACTGGGGTGTGATTTGTGTCCTGGGATTTTAGAGGGATCATATGGTGGCAATAAAAGCCCATCATATGAGTATTTCAGATATCCAAGGTGGAGAAAAAAAAGTAAAGGAACAGGGAAACTTGGTAGAAACAGGGAAGAAACGTAGATTGAAACTAACCTGATTGGGAACTCAGAGGCTGAGACAGTTGCCAGCATCAGCAGGGAATGGCATTGGTGTGTGGGTGGGACAGTCAGCAGAAGGCACACTCTGGTTCCTTGCTGAACTCCTGTGGTTTTAATTCTGGTGTCTGACGAAGGTCAGAAAGGTGGGCTGGGCAGGGCTTGGGCTAAAGCTCAGCTTCCTTCTCTGAGCAGGCAGTTCTCCATGAGTTTTAGGAGAAACACTTACGGGTGAGGGTGAATCTCCGCTGGCCCCTGGTGCTGGCTGGACAGCTCTTTACCTCCCTGGCTCAGTGCATTTCGCTGTCAGAAGGATGTGGGTCATCTCCTGTGTGAGAGGTGGGGCACGTTAACCTGCCGTGTGACACAAATGTCACAGAATGCACGGGACAGATCCGCACTGCACTTTGCCTTGTCGTGTTCTGGTTCCCAGCCTTAATGGGAGCTGGCAGGCAGGACCAGCGAGCAGGGAACACAGAAAATGATACACATTATGTTTGGATTGTTTGCACTGTTGGAAAACGTGCTTTATGCTTCACAGAAAATAGGGCCAAAGCGTGGTCCCAAATAATTTGCACTCCAAAGGCTCAATGCTGCATGTGGTAAGCACATGAATAATTCATTCACATGCAGACAGGCCCCACAGTTTCATATTCAAGCCTGATTCTAGATTTGCTCAGAACTTTGAACTGGCGTGGATTAGTGGCTCTTCCAGCACGGAGGAGGCTTGGCAGGACCTTCAGCACAGGATGAAACAATTCCCTCTCCTGGCAGTGCCAGCCGTGTGTCTCCTTACGGGCTGGGAGCTTCCCTGTGCCCCTGCTCGGGTGGGCTGGCCGGGGGCTCTGGCAGTGCCCAGAGCTCGGTGCCTGCAGTGCCTGCCCTTGACACACTCCGTTCTTTTCATCCCCTCTTCCTCCTGTAACCAGCACCAAAGATTTTGGGGAGCGCTGCCGTGGGTCCAGGCTGTTGCTGTTGCTCAGCACAAAGCTCTGAGCTCCCCGAAGTGCAGACAGTACCTGTTCCAGGGGTGGGCTGATGCTGCGGGGAGAGCTGTGGGGACAGCAGCAGTGGGCAGCAATGGGCAGCAGGCAATGGCCTGGGGTCTCTGGGTGCTGTGTGAGCGCCCAGCCCTGCAGCCCACCGCCCATCCCGGCCTTCCTGCAGCACCTCAGGGTGCCGAGGCTGAGGCTCAGCCGTGCGGGCAGCACGGGCAGGAGCTCTGGCTGGGCTGAGGGGCACCGAGAGGCTCTCTCGGGTGCGGGGGGTGGCACTGCGCGGTGCTGCTCGGACACCCTGGCCGGCCGTGGCTCTCTGTCCTCTGCCTGCAGCTCCCTCAGGAGCCAGACCCAGCTGCCTTGAGCGATCAGCTTCTGCTCAAACACCGTCACAGGGGCTTTGCCGCGGTCCCTCAAAAGCAGTGGCAGCCCAGGAGCTCTGTGGCTGCACTCCGGGGTGAGTGCAGGGCCGGGGGCGCTGGCACTGGCTGCTGCTCTGCTCCTCTGCCTTTTATTCTGTCTTAAATGCCACAGCAGGGGCATCGCAAGCAGGTGTCAAAACAAGCACAGCTGCAGCGAGGCAAACTTAGGGATTGATTAATGAATAGTTTCAGCCTGTTGTGTGTTTCTCTACGTGGCTTTCTGATGTAAAGATCAATCTGTGAATTTGTTTAAAAAATAGCAGGTTTCTTTTAACTAGAACAAATTGCTTCTGTTTATCAAAAGGCTGAGTAACATCAACAAACAGTTCAGTCTCTGGTTGCCCCTCAGCACTACTTGGGAAATTATTTTAGTCAATGCTTCTTCTGGCCTCGGTTTGGATTTTTCCATGCTTTTAGCTTGGCACCTCCAAAGACATCCCTGCCTCCCCTGCTGCTCTCTCCAGAGGCCACTCTCCTCCTCCTGCTCCCTGTGCTGAGGTGGGGTTTTCCCACTGCCAGCCCTTCTCTTGCTCTCTTGCACAGGGGTGACTCCCTGGGGCTTTGCTCGGGGGTGTCCCAGGGCGGATGGCCGTGGGCAGATGGGTGGCCCTGGTGCCCAGGGTCGCGGTTGGTGGTGGGGACACTGAGCTAGCACAGCCCCAGGATGAGCTCGGGCCCCCTGAGCCGTCCATGCTCGGGCAGCAGCGCCCCGAGGTGCTGTGCATGTGAGGAGGGGGCTCTCCCGAGGGCCAGCTCTGCCCCTCTGCAGCCCCCCGTGGTGCCCACCACAGCCAGAGGGGCGGGCAGTGCCTCTGCTGCTGCGAGACCTGGCTTCCCCTCCCGTGGCCGATCCTGGCAGGAGATGTTCTTTCTTTGCAGGGCGAGTTGCACATCACTGTGCTCCAGAGAATTCCTTATCACAGAAGCAGGATGCCTGCTTTCCCCAGAGAATCTGAACTCGGTGAATAATTCTGTTTGACATCTGCTGTGAATTTGGGTCTGCTCTGTTGTTGTGGAGTTGAAAGGAATCCCGAGTGGGTTCTGGCCACCCGTCCTGCAGGTGCCAGCTGGGTCAGCGCAGTCCCTGCCATGCTCGGGTGTTTGGGTGCATCAGTGAGGTCTGACCATGGAGTGAACCTGTTCTGACACCTCTGAAGGAAAGAACAGGCTACAGGGAGCACCAAACGCATCACTGCTCCCTCCTGGGGTCAAGCAAAATATCTTCAGGTATTCATCACTCTCTTGTGGTCCTTTTTTCCTTCCCAGATTTACTGCCATTGCCGTGTGTGGGAGCGATACCCTCTCATTCACACTGTCTTGCTCCCAGTTTTTCCTTCTTTGCCAAAAAGAGCCTCTCCCATTGCCAGAACTGTGGGAAATGCCTGCCCAACTCGATGTGTGGCAGAACACAGACCTGCATGTGGGGACACTGGTGGTCCCGGAGACACCAGACCCTCTCTTGGTGCTGGTGCTCACCAGCCTTGGAGGCTGTGGCTGCTGGAGCTGCTGTTGGTGCTCAGCCTGCTCGGGGCACTTGGGTTCCCTTTGAAGCCCTGGTGAGCTGCTGCCCCGTGCCTGCAGGGTCTGGGTCTGTGACAGGAGTGAGGGCCAGTGGAGAAGCAGCATTCCACAGCCACTAAACTGCTGCTGCAGCAGCTCTGGCGAGCAGCACATCCCCTGATCCCAGCCAGAGGTATTTTGGGAGCACGTCTGCTGCTCACGAGCCTCTGGGACAAAGATAGGACCATGTGCCTGAAATAGCACCCTGGAGCCTGCACACCCCACCAGTGGCTGCTCTCGAGAGGGAAATCCAGAGTTTGTTTTCAAGTCATCATCACTGTGTTGACAAGGCTGTCGTGAGGAAAGCGGTCTCAGCTGGGAATGTCTGAATTAGCTCCAAGTGCAGTGTACACACACAGACAGTGCACGCTGCTCACAGTGGGCACAGAAAGGACTCCTCGCCTTTGGAGATACGTATTTAACACAGAACCACAGATTCATTTAGGCTGGAAAAGCCCTCCCAGCCCATGGAGTCTGAGCTGTGCCCCATCCCCACCCTGTCCCCAGCCCAGAGCTCTGAGTGCCGCCTCCAGGAATTCTTTGGGCACCTCCAGGGATGGGCACTCCAAACCTCCCTGGGCAGCTCCTGCCAAGGCCTGAGCACCCTTTCCAAGCCATGGAGGAGGTGGTGGAGGGTGTGCATTCATCAAACCACAGCCCCAAACCAGACATCACTATATTTTCACGGTGCTGGTCCATCCAGTTGCCAAGAAATGAGCACAGCTGCCAGCTCAGCCCTTTCTCAGGAGATTTTTTTTTCTATTCTTTCTGATTTTCTTTTTTGGTGCTCCCATGGTGTGAAATGCTGCAGCAGAGACCTCAGTGCTGTAATTGCAGTGTGTGCAGCAGTGCTGGAGTGCTGGAAAACAAGGAAATGGCATTTCAAAACGAAATGTCTCTTCTGGTGCATCTCTTGCAGCTCTAATGCAATATGGCTGGTGCACAGTTTGACCTTTTGGTGTATTTTCCCAGTGTTCTGGTAGTTGTCACCAGCCCCAGTGACCCAGCAGGAGGAACAGGACTGTCTTTCATGACCCGTGATAAATTTGCTGGTGTGTCAAGCAGTAAAAGCCTCTTTTGATTGAAAACCAGAAGCAGCTGATTGCAGAAAATATTCTTGGGCCCTCTGTGTTACAAAGAGTTCTTGTCCCAGCGCTGTTACACATTGCAGAGAACTCCAGTGCTTCTGGATTGGTTTGGGAAAAGCAATGATGATCAGGAGACGTAAAATAAATGATAGAATATGTGATATCAAATAGAATGAGGGAGGGTGTTCCCCAAAAGACCTGTGTTTGTCTCAGACCTCTTAAATCCTCTCGTGTAATTTAAAAAAAAAGGTAATGCTGAATTCTGTTTTGTTATCAACAGTTTTTAAGTTCTCGCTTTAAAATGCTCGCGTGTGCTCCCTCACGCACCGGTGGCTGCTGTGAGCCCAGCAGTTTTGTCACAATACCTCGCTGTTTGTTGCTGCAGAGAACACAAAGTTAAACAAGAAGTGGGCGGCTCCTCCTCCTCTCTGCCCTGAGCAGCCTTTGTGGTTCTCCTTGGGTGCACAGAAAAAATACTCCAGGTCTGAGGGCTCCAGTTACCTGTGGTGACTGGATCTAATGTGGCTCTTTCTTGGAAAAGCGTTCTTAATTATTAATATTGCTGGGTTTTTTTCTATTAATTAATGTTCTAAATCTTCCAAATACAGTGTCAGGGCCTTCCCAAGTGCCGTGGTACTGAGGTTAGCCATGGTCTGTCCACTTCGAATGTCCTTGTGAGCCGTTTCCCCGATCTTTTAACACAAAGCCGTGTTGTTTTCCCCTCTCCCAGGTGGCTCCTTCTCTGCAGGACGCGGTTGTGCGCTTGCAGGAGGGTGGGATTTGTTACAGCATGAGAAAGTGCCTTGGATTTCACGTTAGCAACTGGTGCATCTCTAGGATGACTCGTGCTGCTCGTTATTATCTGTATTTCCATAGCAACGGGGATGTCTGGGCAGCGTCCCCTGTGCCACCGCAGCCTCGGCACGGCGGGGACAGGGCTGGGCTGGCCCTCAGCACAGCTCCAGCACTACCCTGCCCTTCTTCTGTCCCGCTGCGGGCTCGTTGTGCTCTCATCTTCCCTGGGCAGGCTGCAGCCCTCGGTAACTTGCTGTGGCACACCTACGAATGAGACCCCTGAGCCACCCCAGCCCCGTGCCCAGGCGTGGTGCTGCCGGCAGCTGCCGGTGGGAGCCAGCTGGGCAGGAACAGCTCCTGCTGTCCTTGGGGTGTGCCCTGACAAAGTGCCAGCATCCCCACTGCTCCCTGAGCCCGTCAGCCTGCGAGTGCTGACCCAAGCTGACACCTCTTCCAAAACCCAGCTGGAGGATCTGCTCTCCCGCAGTCTCGGGGCGCTCTTTTCCACAGGTTGGCTGTTGCTATATAAAGAAATAGTCTGTTGTTTCTAAATTTACCTCGGTAATGTCACGGAGCGTAAGGAAGAATAGCATCAATCAAGTGGCATTTCGGGCAGCGGTGGTGCAGGAGCGGGCAGCGGTGGCCGTGCCCAGCTGGCTGCGTGCTCTGGGTCTGCTCCTGTCTCCCTTTCAGTGCCCGAGGCTGCTGGGTCGCCCCTGTGTGCTGTCTGCAGCCCAAGCACCCTGCTCTGGGTGCCTGGCAGCCGCCTCGGGTGTTGAGCAAGGCACAACCTTGTCAGGGTTTTCAGAGGAGCAAGAAGCGAGCGAGGCACTGCTGAGGTTGCACTGGGGGTGGGATGTGGCCCTTCCCCAGGCAGGCAGGGACAGGGCCCTGTGCCAAGGGCGAGCTGAAAGCCCAGTCCAGGTTTTGGGGAAGCCACCCTCAGGTTTCAGTAGCACACAGATTGTGCCAATCTCCTTGGCCTTGGCAAAATCTGGATATGGGCATCACTCTGCCCGGAGCTGTGTGTGTGTCTGACCAGAGAGCCTCTCCTGCCACCAGCCACAGCCTTCTCACTGGCAGGGGAAAGGTCACATCTGTAACTGCACTCACAAATAATCGTTCAATGTGGGAAATTACCGATGGGGCTGCAATTACAGGCACATTTGCAAAAGAAGCAATTCTTTTCTTTAGGATAGGGATGGACCATGGATGTTCCTATCTGGACAGCTTCCCTTTCTGGCCCTCAGGTGCCCCCAGCTTGTCTCACACTGGTGTTCCTCACAAGGATCTGCCATGAGGAGTGCAACTGGGGCTGTTCTGATAGACCCGAGATCAAATTTCTCATCTGTGACCTAAATGGCTGCTCCATTCCCCAGGATTGTTTTTAAACCTTTTAGTGAAGTCCCACTGCTTGCAAGTTCTTTGTGTCTCAACACGATGCAAATTCAGCACAAGGTTTGCTGCAAAGTAGGTCTCTACCCTCAGTGTTTGTTGGTGCTGGGCTCAAGCAGAGCTGTTCCGTGCTGTCAGATCCGTGCCCTACATACCTGAATTCCCTACTGCAGGTGCTTCCAGCGGGGATGTTTGGTCCAGCAGGATGTGGTACACCTCTGCCTGCAGCTGAACTCTGAATTATTTTGTTGGCTCTGAGCACGCAGAGGTGTTGCCCAGTTGGTCCCAGCACGGCCCAGCAGCGATGCTCTGGCTTAGGCTGTGTTGGCTTGTCCTTGGCCATGAGTGTCCCTTTGGGTGACAGAGTGCTCTCGTTAGGCACGTCAGTGTCAAGGTGTTACAGCTGCCCGGCGGGCTGGTGGGGTGGCAGTGACCTGTTTGGCTGTAGGGAGCCCCCAGGCTGTGCCCCCACGCTGGGCTTGTGCTCCCCACGTGTGGCACCAGGAGCACGAGGGGTGTCCTGGTAGGGACCCCTGTGGCCGGTGTGCTGGGACATGAACTGGGGGAAGAGACAGAGGGAATGGGAAACGGGACCTGATTCTGCTGTTGGAGCCTCTGCTCCTCTTAGACTGATCATTGAATGCTGTTTTAAACTCGTCCCCCTGACACCGAGGCTCTCCCCGTGCAGGGCCGCGGCTGCGCCTCAAAGCTGGCTGTGCCCTGCCTTGGGTGCTAAGGGGTCACTCTGTCCCCAGCAGGGAGAAACACACAAATCCTCCACTGTTTCCCCTCTGGGAGCCCAGGGGCTGCCCTGGGGCAGCGTGACCAGCGGTCAGCACCAGGGAGGTGGGTCTGCTGCCGCACAGACCCGAGAGGCTGGCTGAGATCAGCTCCTAAGTAAAGCACACTGTGTTTGGAGGGCAGCAAGATGCCACCGAGAGGAGCTCTGCTGAGGCTGCCTGGGTGACAGCAATTACTGGCAGTTAATTAAAGAGCAGTTGAGAGGAGAGCTCTTTGAGGGACACTAGCGAGGGCACGGGGTAGCTTTTGGGCTGATCTCGTTACCATCCCTGTGTGACACCCCTGGCTCTGCCCCGGGGCCCTTCCACGCCCGATGGAACTCGGCATGTGCCAGAGGTGCTGGCAGCTGCTCCCGGCCATTGTCACTGCCACCCCTCTGCCTCCTTCCATCCACCACATCCCCCACCCAGCATTTGCACTTTTCCATTTCCACTGCAAATCTATATCGGCAAATGAGCAAAATAAACGTTGCTTGTTTGTTTTGACAATTACACTAGAGATTTAATTACGGTCCTTCCTCATATACTGCTGAATGTCATGTGGTGTGTTAGGCGTAAACAAAGATGTTCTGCTAATGTGAGATATGGTTATTAAAGACACTCTGCCAGCCTGCAGCCTTGTCTCTGAACCTGGTGTCAGCTGGAGCCCAGCTTCCAGCATCTGCACTCTGTGTGCTGTGTGCTGAGCAGAGCTGTCACCGAGAGTCACTGAGTGAGCTGTGGGGAAGTGAGCAAGGAAACAGAAAAATTTGAAAAGAGAGAAAACCATTTCTGTGTCTTCAACGATTTTGAGGCAGCGGCTTCAGGCATCCTAGCAGGAATACAATATTTCAGTCCTGAGTAAGTTCTCTGTTCAAAACAGTGGGGATCCTCAGTTGCCATCATGAAAAGGGCCTGATTTTCCTGCTCATCACTTACTGCCTTTGAAGAATCTGTCTGAAAGCCTGAGCCTATTGTGTCGTGTGAAAGCAGCTGTAGCATTGTCTGGCAATGGTAAATTGGCAATGACTTTGCATTTCATAATTAGTTAACAAGGAATGATTTACAATGCACATGTCTCTCAAGCCCCATTGAAATGTGCAGCACTTGTTTGACGTTATTAATTAAAAATAGGAACTTCAAACGCTCTCTGGCAACAGTTCCTATTTCCCCTCATTCCACTGGGCCGTTGACAGGGACGAGGCTGGATTAAGGCAGGGGTTTGAAATTCTTTCTGAAAAATAGTTTGGGACTCCAGGGTTTTTCAGGAGGGCATAAGAGACCATTGACTGTGTTTCAGATCCCTCCAACCCTTATCCTCAAGCTCCTGAACAGGGCTCTGTGAGCTCCCCCCACTCCCAGTGACGATCAGTCTCTCAATTACATCTTGTCAGAAAACCTCTCAAAGAGGTAATTCGAGGGAGAAATTACTTCTAGAGATTCTTGTCAAATTACAGGGAGCCTTTAATTAAACCAGTGTCCATTACTTAATGGCAATTATGGAGAGAAAATCCTTACTTCTGAGAGAGGCACAGCACCACTTTCCTAAGGAAAATTTACTTCTTAAAATCATACGGTAAAGATGGCTTATTCTGCTCCAGAACTGAAGCCTGAAAGAAATGAATGTGCACCCGTGGAGGGATTTAATTTGGGAAGGGAAGAGCCCTGGCAGTGTTTCCATGTGCTGTGTGAGCAGCCCTGTCCCAGAGCTGGCCCTGGCAGCTTCTCCCCACCCTGGTGTGGAGCTGATGGACCCCTCAGCGCCTTTGGGGGGCCAGTGCCCCACACCTGGCTCTGGGTTTGCAGTTCTTCCCCAGCCACTCAGAGCATTCCCCGGCATTCCCCAGGCAGCCGTGAAAGGAGCTGTGTCACCAGCGGGGTGTGAGGAGGGCAGGGCTGGCAGGCTGCAGAGCCGGCCTGGGGATGCTCTGTGCTCATCCCAGCCTTGTCCCCATCTCAGTGCACAGCCTGGCCTGGCAACGAGTGAGAAAACACGGCCCAGCCTGGCTGCTTTAGAACCAAAGGAGTGTTTTTGAGATTTGCCTTACGTCTTTCGGGTATTTTTATCGTCTGCCTCATTCGAACGGGCTCAACTGAGTCATCCCATCCCTAGTTTAGATTTATGCTCCCTCTACGCCTACTCCAGCAGAACCCAAATCCTCCTGGCACAGCCTGCTGCTGGCCTCGCTGGAGTCATGCAAGTCTGGCATTAAACTATGTGGGCACTGGGTCAGGGAGTTATGATTACTGATACATTTTATTTAGCAGCCTTCTGGATTTAACGAGTGTCCATAATACATAATTCATCATAAAGACAATAGATTAGGTTGCAGTTTAATTATTGCTTATTTTTGTAGCTGTTGTGGGGTTTGTGTAGTAAAATACAGACAGGAAAAGCAACTTTCCCTAAATTCCAGCCCTTCCTTTGTGCAGGATTAGGGGAATGGCTGTACCCCTTCTGGTGGCACTGCTCATGGGATGAAATGACAGGACTCTTGGCTGAGCAGGAACCTTGACTGGTTTTGAAGCTCCAATAATCATTATTCCAAAGCCCTAGTAATAGAGAATCAGGGCCTCACTGACAGGTTTTTTGTGCTTGCATTGACTGGCAATCTGTGACAGGAGGAGAGGGAACGGCCTCAGGCTGGGCCAGGGCAGGCTCCGCTGGGACAGCAGCAGGAATTTCCCCATGGAAAGGGTGCTCAGGCCTTGGCAGGGCCCAGGGAGGGTTGCAGTGCCCATCCCTGGAGGGGTCCAAGGAATTCCTGGAGGTGGCACTCAGGGACAAGGTGGGGACGGGGCACAGCTGGGACTCGGTGGGCTGGGAGGGCTTTTCCAACCTCGGTGACCCTGTGATTCTGTGATTTTCCTTCCACAGACACTTGGCTTCTGCTTATTTAGTGAACAAAAGCCCTCCAAGTGGCACAATGGACAGCTGCTCCTCTCGTTTAATTCCAAATGGTGAATATTGTATTTATGAGAGAGAGATCCAAATGTGGTCCATCTGGTACGAGTTACTCAGCTGTTCACTTCACAGAGAAGAGAACGTTTCCGTATCTCTCCCATGATGTTCACATGAAGAGCTGAGTCTTTTAAAGCTGTTTAATTCCACTAAACCTTGCACTCCGTGTTCCCAGAACAGCAGGGCTGCCCAGGTGTGCCAGGTGAGTGCAGCCCAGGCTCTCACAGCTGAGTGTGCTGTCATGCCCAGGGGACCTCGCTGTCCCACCTGCCCATGACCCAGCCCTGGTGGGAGCACTGGTTGCTTCAACACCTCTTTTCCAGTCACTGAGCTGTAGTGTGAAGGTGCCAGAGGTGTTGAAATGGGGCAAAAGCAGGCAGAGCCATGGTGCTGTAAGTGCAGCTGGGCTCAGGGCAGCTGTGGGAGGTGGGTGCTGGTTCTGCTCCTGCCTGGGGAAGAGACTGCTGACCCCAAGGGGTGGTGGGGGAACCAGCCCCTTCCCCCCGTGTCTCCTGGGCTGGCTCTGAATGCCTGGCAGCTCCTCTGGGCTCAGCTGAATTTCTAGTGCTGGATGCTGTGTTAGAGATGGATGGTACAAAAAGCTTTAGGAAATGGAGGAGGAGTTTTTTGCCAGAGATTTTAATTTTGCATTGAGCATAAGGGGAGTGGAAGGAGTCAGACATAATGAGGAGAGAGTGAAGAACTGTCCAGAAATAATGTCCTGCCTTTCCCTCTGAAAGCTTTGAGAGTTTCTGATTGATTTCAGGGGAAGCAGCACTGGAGACTGAAATGAAGGAAAGTTGCAGAAGATGTGGCAGGTCGGAGATGAGATGGTTTCAAGGATTGGTGATCTGAGAGTTGCTAAGAATAGAGCATGGCAGAGACAGCAGTGTCAGGCAGTCTGAGGGGATGGAGGCTCCTGCAGCTGCAGCATTTCTGGTGATGGCAGCAGCAGCAGAGATGAGGGATTTGGGGGAAACCCGTTAGAGAGCAGCTCTGCAAGAGTAGAAGCTGTGCCTGGAACTGGGCTGCTTGATCCATCATAAAGCCTTGATGTCACACAGCCTGGGGAGGGACTGGAGGTGGACCCTGTCCAGTGCCCTCGACCTGGGAAGGTTGGCCTTGGGTCTGGGACAGGCGATAGTGCCAGAGGGAGGGAGGCACCTTCTGCTCCATCCCCATCAGCAGCAAAACAAGCAGCAACTGCTTTAATAAACAGGAGGGAACCAGTGGTTGGAGGTTTGGAAGGTGTCCTGATGGCATGGACAGCCAGCTCCACGGGACAGGCTCCCAGGGCCAGCAGCACCTGCAGAGCTGTGGGGACCACAGAGTCTCCTCATGGAGCACATGCCCAGCTAGGTAAACAAAACCCTCTGCAGGTGTATCTGCAACTTAACGCTTTTCCATAAAATATTTATTATTCCATTTTAGAAACTAACTTTCGCTGAAAATTATTTCTTAAGAACTCTCGATCACCTCAATTAGAAAGAAGAACAGTTCCAGCACACTCAGAAATGCACTGGCATAAATGGGAATAAAAGCCTTTGGTTTCCTGTGCTGCCTAGCAGTTGGGTGTGCTACGAGCAACTGCTGCAATTGCCATTTCCATAACACACACACACGCACGCACATTAAATTTTGATTCACATCTCTGACATCTAGAAAATTGCTCCTTAACAAAAGGAACATTATAGGCATGCTACAAAATACAGGCTTGGTCTGGCCACATTTTGGATAACTCTACCCTATTCTTTAGAACATTGGTTTTATTGCTGATAATTGGGCTAAAAGGAAGACTATTTAATCCTGGCCAACCCAACTTTCTGGGACATTAAGTTCTAATAGACAGATATAAACTGGCCTTAATAGATGAGTCTGACATCATCTGGCTGCTTATTAACTATTAAACCTTGTTTCAGCAATTCTCTTGGCAGCTCTGTGTGTGTTGCCATAGTTTCTTTGTTAACAGAGCAAGACATTAATGCATTTTGAGTACTTCTTGCCCAAAAGACATGAAAAAACACCTTATGTTAAAAGCTGCAAACTGGCACCTGTTCCATGCAGTGGGCAGGGCCGTGGCTGGTGGCACTCGGGGCAGGGCTGTGTGCCATGGAAGGGCACCAGGAACCTCTCTGGTGTCACCTGGGCTTTGCTCACCTGGGCACTCATCTCAGAAATGTCGGGTGTCCTGTAGTGGGCCACCAGAGTGGAGATTGCCCGTGCTGTGAGGTGCGTCTGGCTGGGGACACTTGGGGACCCTTGGGGACAGCGTCCCCCGGGCTGGGCAGGATGGGGCTCAGCAGGTTCCTGACTCAGGGAGCATTCCTCAGCTTTCCCCTGGCAGATGAGCCGTGTCCTTTTCATCCCCTCTCCTTGTTGGCACCTGGCATCCTCGTGAGAGCCGTGGCCAGAGGGGACCGTGGGCACTGTGACCTCCCTGGCCACCCCAGCCTGGGCTGCAGCTGTGGGAGGACTTTCAGTAAATGTGAATGACATCTAATTGGTTTCTTCTCCTCATCTGTGGGATGGATCAAACTGGAGGATAAATAGGCTGAAATCAACTCCTGTGTTTCAGCTGATAGTCATCAGCTTCAGCCTGAACTTAGGGAAAATCTGTGGGGGATCTGTACAGTAGTTAAAGGCTTTTCTAAATAATTACAGGCTTAAGGGATGTTGTAGCACTAGATAGTGACAAGTGGTATTTATTGCATATTTTGTTCAATATTCTAAATTACATATTTGTTAAAAAAAAAAATAACAGGCATCAGCTGGACCAGCATCTCCTCCCTCGCTGGGGATGAAGCAGCAGCTGCCTTTGGACTCCCCAACTCCTGCCAGAGCCAGTGGAGGCAGCCAGCAATTAACACAGCAGTTTTTAAAGGAACAGCAAATGCCTGTGTACATGCAAAGTCAACCTTGGTTTGCCTAAAGCAGCTGGGAAGGGCCTTCTGTGGAGAGGTTCCTGTCTGGGCATGATTCAGTGTCAGCGCTTGGTTCTGGTTCCCTTGGAGATGCTTTGCAGGGACTCCAAGCAGGGAGCTGAGACACCCGTGTTGTTTGCAGAAAAAGGCTGAAGTGTTGCTTTGCTGGGTGGGATTTGGGGCTCTCGGGCGTGGATGAGCAGGCTCTGCTGGGCAGCTGTGGCCACATCCCGGAACGGGGGGAAGCTCTGGGGGCAGGGAGGTTCTCCCCTGCTCAGCACGGTGCTGTGACCAAGCTCTGATTTCAGAGACTGCTCTGTTCCTTTTGGAATTCTGTCCCTGTGGTGCAGCTGGGAGGTGAACGGCGCAGCCTGGGCAGGGTGGGAGGGGAGCAGGATTCTCTCAGCACTCAGAGCCGTGTTTGGATCGCCAGGTGCTGACAGGCTTCATTCTGTGCTGGGATCAGCACAACGCAGGAGTTAACAGTTTAAATACCTCCTGGAACACTGGCATACAAAGAGGAGGAAAAGAAAAAGAGGAATTTTTGGAAAGAAGTTTTCTTCCCTGTCTTTTTTTCCCCATGGCCCCATGAGTGTTGTTTGTGCTGGGATGAGACTGTGGTAGGACCCTGGTTTCAAAGCTGGAAGGGACAAGCAGGTTGTGCTCTCCCAGCTTTTCCAGGAGGGGTGTATCTGTGTCAGACGCTGCATCTCCATCCTTACCATGAGCACAACACTTGGCCCTTCCTCTGGCATCAAATCCCTTCCACCCAGTGATCAATTATGGTGTAAATGTACATATTCTCCATTGTATGAAGATACATATATATATCCATTATAATGGCTTTTTGTTATTTCTGGATACTAGTAGACTAATTTAAGAAACATTTAGTCTTTTTCTCTCTGTTTCTTGATCAAAAGGAAGCAAATTTTGAACAATTTTTTCCCCAGGAGGTAGAAAAGTAGTATTTGCCTTTAGGGAATAAAAAGAGAACACTTTCTGTTCATTAAATCTAACTGGAAAGTGCTCAAGATGTCAAGTGTGAAAACAGAGGCTGAGAGAAGGGAAAGGTTTTGATTTCATTCAATTGAATCTACAGTTTATCAGAAATTTGTTGAATTTGATATTTCTCACTGCTGTTCATAGTGAGATGCATGACAAAATACGTGACCCATCTGTAGGAAAAGCAGGTGGAGTATGAGGAGATGGAGGAGGGATTTGGAGCAGTGTCCCAGGCAGGTGAGAGGATGGGGTAGCCCCCACTGTCCCCACCTGCTTGTTGAGACTGTCTCCTCCTCTCCTTCTTTTCTTGGGGGGAATTGCACAAGTTTGAGCAAAGACGGGGCTTCACTGGCATTTTGGGTATGTCAAAGTTATATTTATGATGTTTCACAGGAGCTTAATCCTTCATCTATTTACTTGGGTGCTTTTGGCATCAGTTAGATGCTGGGTTTGAGGCGTTTCCTACTTTTGGGAGTTTGTCACGGTGTGGCTTCACTGTGCTCTCCCCTGGCAGCCAAAGGGGGTTCTGCCTCCGCGGCCAGGCTGGAGCGGCTCTGGGTGAGAGCGAGAGCCTGCGAGCTGCCAGTGTGTTGTGTTGGAGGCTCAGGTTTGCTGATAAGGAGGGCGGGACAGCCTGTGCCAGGAGCCCCGAGCAGTCCCCAGCTGCGAGGGCTGCCCTGCTTCTGGGAACATCTGTAAATTCGGGTGTGCGGGCTGGGGCTGCGCAGCTGCTGCTGCACTGGGACATCGCCCCGTGAGGAGCTGCCGGAAACCCAGCGCATCATCTGCAGGATGAATCGCGGTGACATGCAGCCGGGAGCCCAGCAGCTCCGGATGTCACCGCCGCTCGTCTGTCACTGCCACACCAATCGCGGGCTGTTCCTCATGCCCCTGCACCTCGGCTGCCCGGGGCCCGCCGGCTCCACGGCAGCGCTGCGAGGAGGCTCCCGGCGGCTTTCTGACAGCATTCCCAGCGGGACATGGACACGGAGATCCGGGACATCCCCTCCTGCTCACACAGCCGGGTTCCACCTGGACACGGACACGGAGATCCGGGACATCCCCTCCTGCTCACACAGCCGGGTTCCACCTGGACACGGAGGTCTTGGCACAGCAGTAAAAGAAAAGATTTTTAAACAAGATTTTTAAAAATGGGAATTCTAGCAACAATCCTTTCCCCACTGACTTCAAGGGAATCATCCTGCTGGCCCCGTCCCTGGGGCTGTGCACACACACCTGCACACACCTGTGCCCGTGGGAAGGGGGACTCTGGGGCACCTGGTATGGGACAGGCCTGTGAGATCTCCCCCAGAGTCTGGGCATCCCATCAGGTAGGAACTTATGGGATCCCTGCCGAGGTGTCCACATCAGCTGGCAGGAGGGGTTCTGGGGTTTATACCTTTATACCTGTTATAGGATATTTATTTTCTTTCTCGCAAGTGCAATTATAAAGGGATATTTTTTAGCTGACAAAGTACTGGGTAAAAAAACCAACTCCTTTTGGCACAAATGCTGGGAGGCAGGTCAGCTGCCAGGAGCAGGAGCAGGCTGGGCTGGCTGAGGAGCAGCACAGGACTCTGCTGCTGCTTTTCTGCCCGTGTGCTGGCGCTGGGGCTGTGGCTAGGATCCAGGTGGGTGCACAGCTGCTGGGGCGGTCCCCTGAGTTTGGAATCATCCTTCAATCAGCAGTATCTTGATAGCACTGTAATGGTTTGAAGTGTTTCTTTTTGCAGAGCCGTAAGGCAGCTCAGCAGTTTCTCAGAGCAGGATTCCCTGACGCTGTTCCCCACGGGCACTGCTGCTGCTGGAGTCACAGAGCCCCGTGTTTAACAGGTAACTCCAGCAGCTCTTGGGCACACGCAGATCCTGCCTCGCTTCTCTGTGGCCTCAGCCCTGCAGATGTTTGTTCTCGTGATCACAGGTGTCTGCTGAGCTTCCAGGAGCACAGGGTGCTCTGCAGTCCTGCCTGCCAGGGCACTGCCACAGTGTCCCCACTGTCCTCTCCTCGTGTCCTGTGTGCCAGGGTGGGACAGGCCATCAGGGCATGGGCACAGGGTGCTCAGAGCCCAGCCCAGCCCTGCCTGCTCCAGAGGGCAGCTGTGCCTGCACTGCCCGGGGCAGAGAGGTCACACAAGGCCTGGGAGTGCCCACGGAAATACCGTGTGGGGTGTTAACATCAGTGTGGAGACTTTATATTGGGTATCAGGGGAAATTTCTCCATGGAAAGGGCTGTCCAGCCCTGGCACAGCTGCTCAGGGCAGTGCTGGAGCCCCCATCTCTGGATGTGGCACTTGGGGACAGGGGGCAGTGGTGACCTTGGCAGTGCTGGAGGTGCAGTTGGACTCGATGGTCTCAGGGGGTTTTTCCCACCTAAACAATTCTGTGATTCTGTGGGCAGCACTTTTCTGAGCTTTTTTCCTTTCTCCCAGCAAACATTATCGGGTTTTGCAGACTCACAGGAGTGAGCTGTCTCACTGCGCCTGGGTGCTCAGCGTGGCTTCTGGAACATTTTGTTTTCCGTTTAGACAACACTGGAAAAGTTGCACTTGGCCCCCCAGGAGTCCTAATTAGCTCCACCAGTGAATGTGCACAGGAATCATTAAATGTGTGTGGTTGGGTTTAGCTAAGGAGGAAGGAACATCAAGAGCCACCTGACTGCACGTAATGAGCTTAAAGCACGAAGAGTTAATCCTGCTGTGAATTGGAATTTGTGCCATTTGAGTGTGAACTTCTCAATACATGGGTGTTAAAAGTTGGTGGGAATTAGTGTAAGCTGTTATCGAGCCCAACAATGGGAACAAGCTGAATGCTGGAATACGGTTGGGAGCAATGCTATTATTAGCACTCGTGTTCCTGAGTTGGTAATGATCTCTTTGACCTGCCATGGGAACAAACGATACAGTAATTAATCCGCTGCATATGGCAGGGCAGCTGCATTCTGTGATCAGCATCCCGCTCTCTTGGCGTGACTCACAAACAAACAGCATCCCTGAGCACCGAGTCAGGCTGCAGAGATGGGCTTTGCCAGGGACTGGGCCACGGCAGGGCTGTGACCCTGCTGGAAGGTGCTGGGCTGTGTCACTGGGCTGGCTTGGGGCAGGTCTCCAGTGCTTAACCAGCCGGAGCACCAAGTGCTGCAGTGGGGTGGCACTTCCCAGAGCCTCACTGCGAGAGTCTGTGTCTCAGCAAAGTCACTCAGAAAAGTCTCCTCTGGATTCCATGGGGCCGAAACATCCCCAAGCTCTGCCTTTGTGCATGGAGAACCTCTCCTCGTTGTTTTTGCTTTCTCTTTCCCTGGGAGCTGCAGGCTCTGCCCCACGAGCAGCAACCTCTCCAGGCTGGGGATGATTCTGCTCCAGCATCTTCACATGGTTCCTGTGGGGAACAAGAGCCCCTCTCTTGCTCCGGTGGGTGGCACAGCCTGGGGACACTTGGCACTGCAGAGTGGGCTGTTCAACCAGCAGCACAGAGACAGGCAGAGCAGTTCACTCTGGATCAGAGATGGCATGGGAATGGAGCACAGGGCTGGTGGCTGTCCGTGTCCTTGGTGACACCACCGAGGTGCTGTGGTCCCCTCCATCCTTCCTCACACCTGCCACACTCAGTTTCCTTCCCTCCTCTCCTTCACGATGGCCTTAGTCTTGATTTTCCCCTGTCTCATCAGTTCTAGTGATGGTATTGAACATTCCCAGCCCTGGAAATGTCCAAGGCCAGGTTGGACGGGGCTTGGAGCAATCTTGTCTGGTGGAAAGGGGATTGGGACTGGATGAGCTTTAAGGTCCCTTCCAACAGAAACCAGTCTGTGATTTTTTGATTCTATTAAAGACCTCTTGCTTTGTGCTTTGGTTTCATGTGCCACTTGTTTCCCCTGGGCTGAATCCCATTCCTGGAGGCTGCAGGCACCAGTGTGGTCTCCAAGTAATCCAGAGCTGGCACTGCCTGGGCAAAGCACAACAGGAGCACAAAGCTTGAACAGGGCCCTTGTTCTGTGGTTCCCAGTGAGGGAAAATTCCTGTGGACCCAACAGACAGCAGCAGCCCGGGCTTATCCTGGCTGGCAGCTTGCTGGGAACAGGCCTTGGCCAATTGCGTTTTGTTTGGGGATGTGTAAAACCAGAAAATTAAATGTGCCAGCAAGAAGTTCTCCTTTCCTTTCCTTTCCTTTCCTTTCCTTTCCTTTCCTTTCCTTTCCTTTCCTTTCCTTTCCTTTCCTTTC
>WEKY01056082.1:490603-524143 GCA_013390045.1 Picathartes gymnocephalus
TTTTCTTTTCTTTTCTTTCCTTTCCCCTTTTTTTTTTTTTTTTTTTTAATATCACATTAGAATCTGTTTATTTTGGAGATATTTAGGGTGAGAAAATGAAAAGAAGGAAAACTACAACCTGCTCCCCCTTTCAAGGCAGGTGCAAACCTCGCTTTGCCAAGGGCAGGGGTGGCAGGGCTCCAGGCAGGATGCAGTTCTCCAAAGCCAGGGTAGTGGTGTTAGAAAAGTGGGGTTATTTCCTTTGCAGTTATCATTAAAGCTTTGCTTGGGTCTACAGTAACACCAGACAGAAGCTGGTCTGTTAGTATTTTCACTGGGTACAGTTTATTAAAAATGGAAAGTCAGGGTACATGGTGGAGACTGTGGGAGCAGCATGAAAAATGCAGACAGTTTAAATTTGGCCCATCCTCATGTGGAGCAGAGCTTAAAAATGGAAACTGGGGAGGGGAGCACATGAAGTGTATGGTAATTCTTCTATGGGATGAGCATGACCTATTTCTGTAAGTCATTCTTGGCTGCCAGCTCTAAGAAATGAAAATGTATTTTCTGAGCAGTGAATAATTTAGCAACTTGGAAGTGATTAACATAGAGGAGAGGCTGGAGCATGGAAGGTGGAGTTCTTTGGAGTGAGACACGCTCCTGGGCAGGGTGGCAGCACAAAGCTTTGCATCCTTCCAGTTCTGTGCATTCACTCAGGGAAGCTTCCTACTGAGAGAAGGGCCAAGACTGGGGCTTGTCTCATCTCGGGGCACAGGTGGACTGAAGACCTGAGGGTGGGGAGCAGTTTGTGTCAGACCCTCAGAGGGGGCTTTGTCATGGAACAACTTTTCTTTAAATTGTGGATTTAAATCATTTAAAGAGTTAGCTTCTTGTTTAACGGTTTCCCTTGTACAGTCAGGACCACAGCCAAGCTCATGGAAATAAGCAGATTTATTTCTGATATAAACCCTGTATTTATTACGCTGTGGGTTGGGGACACTCAGTGGAACTATTACTGTGCCATGAATGTTAAAAAAATCTGTCCTTGTTGTATTAGACAGGACTGACCCATGGTTAATACTTTAAAATGGTGCCATAACAGCAGAGCTCAGTCTGCCTCTGACCCAGGCAATGGGTGTTTATTGGCACAGACAGAATTAAACCTTATAGCAAACACTAAGGCAGAGGATGGAGGGATGGATCCAGGGATGGATGGAGGGGTGGATGGATGGATGGATGGAGGGAGGGATGGATGGGTGGATGGATGGATGGACGGAGGGGTGGATGGATGGATGGCGGGATGGATGGATGGATGGATGGATGGATGGATGGAGGGGTGGATGGATGGATGGATGGGTGGATGGATGGATGGATGGAGCAAGATGGAGCCTGGCAGCTCGGGTAGCCAGAGGCTCCTGCTTTCCAGCGCTATGCCTTCTGGAAATTTCAGACAAGACAATGGAGTCTGGCTGGGGAGATTGCTTCCCCAGAGAGCAGTAAAACCTGCCATTAATTGTTTTCCTGCTTGTGTTTAGGAGAGAAGCCAGCAGAGCTCCTGCCCTGTGTGCCCAGGGTAAGGTGAACCACGCTGGCTGGCAGGTCCCTGTCACAGCTTTTGTCCCTGCAGCACAGGCTGTGGGATGCTGATCCTTCCTTCCCTGCTGGGGAATCCATCCCAGGGCACTCTGGAGTGGCTGCCAAAGGCAAAGCCGAACAGGAGAATGGCTGTTGGACCGGCTGCCACAAGCTCTGGTTCTGCACCTCCTGGCTGCAGGGCCTCTCTGGCGTGTTGGCAGAACGGTGCTGGTGCTGTCCTCAGGATGGGAACCCAGGGGCACCAGCCCTCCAGCAGCTCTGCAGACACATCCCCCTTCCACCTAAATCTGGGTCTGCATAAGCTCAGCTGCCAGCCCTGCTGGCATCCTGCCTCCAGAACTCATCCAGCGTCTCTGGATGGGCTTAAATATTTTCCAGTTCAGCTGCAGCTCGAGGGTGCAGGGCAGGTTCCCTGCTCCAGTGTGGAGGCTGAGGAGGGCTGCAGTACCCGTATCTGATGAGTGGCAGCTCTGATGAGGACGGCTGTAATGAAGGAATGAGTGGAGGGTCTGACCCAGCCTCTGCAGAGCCCTGGCCAGCAGGGGAGAGCTGAGGACTTGGGCATCTTCCGTTTGTACCTGGTCTGTGTTCTGGGGGCTGATGGTGGAATACAAGGCTGCACTTGTACTTAAGGGAGGACTTCTCCGAGTGGGCTGCAGTAACATAAACCCCCTCTTGCTAAAAAACATTCCTTGCAGTTAAGTTTAAGGACATGAGCTGTTGAACTGGAGTCCCATGAGGCTACACACACATATCCCATAAAGGGGGAGAAATCCCGCCTCAAAGGAATTTCTAATTAAATCACTCTCTTTGTTTTTAAAAGATTAAACTGATAGAGGTTAAATTTAGCTTAGATATATGGGAGGATTTCTTCCCTGTGAGGGTGGGCAGGCCCTGGCACAGGGGGCCCAGATTTGCTGCTGCTGCCCCTGGATCCCTGGCAGTGCCCAAGGCCAGGCTGGAGCAGCCTGGGACAATGGGAGGGGTCCCTGCCATGGCAGGGCTGGCACTGGGCAGGCTTTAGGGTCCCTTCTCACCCAGTCCAGTCTGGGATGCTGTGACTCTATGATCCATCTCTGCCACGTGATTTTTAATTTAATATTGGAGAAGCTTCTTCAGAACTTCCACATCCTGGATTTTATTACAGATTTCAACAACGTTTTCTTCATTTCTTCCTCCTCAAGCTTTCTGCTTTATCACAAGGGTCCCCTGTGGACTTCTGCTCCATCAGGTGTTAGTAGCCGTTGTCTCATAGAACTGGGAGGACTGGAGCTGGCTCAGAATAGTAGTGATGAGTTTCTTCCTGGAAACAGTGGCTGTCTGCTGGCTGGATTTGATTTCTGATTACTCAAGGCTTCTACATCCCTGTGAGAGTTCCTTAATTGTATTTAAGCTGGACTTGCTCAGCAAACCCTGACACTGAAGAGGCAGGAGGTGCAGAACATGCGTAAAACCATGGATGTTTTCCCAGGGATGGGGGTGAACCCAGGCTGAGGAACCCCAACCATCCTGTTGAGCTGAGCAAAGCTGGCTGTCTGCTTTCAGTTTGGAATGGAAACGGCAAAGAAAGACACCCCAAACTTTCTTCTCAGCCTCATTTTTGGCATTGAGGGACTGGAGCTGTGGAGGGGCTGGAGAATTCCTGAGGGAGCTGGGAAAGGGGGTCAGCCTGGAGCAAAGGAGGATCCAGAGGGATCTTTTCCCTCTCTGGAATTCCCTGCCAGGAGGGGCAGCCGGGGGGGATTTGGGATCTGATCCCAGGGAACAGGGACAGGAGGAGAGGGAACGGGCTCAGGCTGGGCCAGAGGAGGCTCAGGTTGGATATTGGGAAAGAATTTTCATGTAAAGGGTTGTTACCACAACTGCCCAGGGCAGTGGTGGGGTCCCCAAAAGTGTTCAAAAACTTGAGGTTTATTGGTGCCCGTGGTGGTGCTGGTGGTTGATGGTTGGACTGGGTGAACGCAAAGGTCTTTTCCAACCTTAATGATTCTGTGATTGTTTAAGCATTTTTTTTTTTTTTCAATGAGCATGTTTTCCCCCAAACCCAAGTGTGTTCCATGTGGCCTGGGGGATGCTGGCCGGGGCTGGGGGGTCCCTGCCTGCATGGTCAGCATGTGGAGCTGGGTGAGGAGCTGACAGTGGGGCTGGAGCTTCATCAGCATTCCAGAGAAGTGGTGAAAAATACCCAGTTTGGGTGTTTCACCTGAAATTCAGATTTTTTCAGAGGAGAAATGAAAGCTTCATTTGAGCTCAAACATTTAATTTTGTGTAAGATCTTTATTCTTTTTACCTTTTAAAATAAAGCTGCAAAAGAGTCTTTGTTGTGCCAAAAAGTGCTGGCATGGCCAGTATTGAAAACACTCCAGAAAAGACAATTTTACATGTTGTAAACAAATGAATGGAGGCAATTAATTCAGGGTCCTGGTCCAGCCAGCTTGACAATCCTTGTTGGAATTAATTTGTCTAAAATTACATAGCTTTACAAAGGTGCTTCTGTTCACTTCGGGGATTTTAGCAGTCCCAGCTGAGCCCTGAACATGGTACAGCCTCAGTCTTTCACGAGGCACCGAAACTCAGCCATTTATCATTTCTAACATGTGCTGCAGAAACATTAAGTAACATCCAGCAGCTGTTTATTGCTAACGTTACACTACTATTAACATGTGCTATAAAGGCTTTTTTGCTTTTTCTTCCCCGTAAATGAATTTTAGTTCCTTGAAATAAAATTTTCTCATCGGTAGAATTCAGGAAAAAAGCAGCAATCCAAGTGAAGTCCAGTGCTGGGGCTGCTGCTGTGAGGCAGAGGCTGCTGGTGCTGCTGTGGCACCACCTGCATCTCGCTCGGGTGTCCCCCAGGAGCAGCCTGGGCTCTGTCCCAAGGAGCCGGGATGGAGCCAGTGCTCCTGTCACCGCTGGTAGGGCTCTAGTGAGCAATCCTTCCAGCCCGGATCCACAATTCTGTGCTCAAACAGCTTCGGCTCTCCTCTCCTTCACACTCGGGGTGCCAGAAGAGTTTGATTATTTGCCAGGGAGGGTTTATTCCAGCTGCAGGTGAAGTTTTCCATCCCAGATTGGTGCTGCTCCTGGGAACAAGTGCACGCGTGCGTGTCCGGGTGTGTTGTGGCTGCAATGGCTCCTGCGGGGCTCCTGGGGCAGGAGGGCGGCGTGTGGGGGCTGTCCCTGCCCCCTGCCAGCCCAGTGGCTGCCTCCTGCCCTCGGCTCTGCGAGGGAACGCGGTGGCCCCAGAGCCCTGGCCCTGCGGCTTACCTGGCTGCTTACCTGGGTGCTTACCTGGCTGCTTACCTGGGTATTTACCTGGGTGCTTACCTGGGTGCTTACCTGGGTATTTACCTGAGTGCTTACCTGGGTATTTACCTGAGTGCTTACCTGGGTGCTTACCTGGGTATTTACCTGGGTATTTACCTGGGTGCTTACCTGGGTGCTTACCTGGGTATTTACCTGAGTGCTTACCTGGGTATTTACCTGAGTGCTTACCTGGGTGCTTACCTGGGTATTTACCTGGGTATTTACCTGGGTGCTTACCTGGGTGCTTACCTGGGTATTTACCTGAGTGCTTACCTGGGTATTTACCTGAGTGCTTACCTGGGTGCTTACCTGGGTATTTACCTGGGTATTTACCTGGGTGCTTACCTGGGTGCTTACCTGGGTATTTACCTGAGTGCTTACCTGGGTATTTACCTGAGTGCTTACCTGGGTGCTTACCTGGGTATTTACCTGGGTATTTACCTGGGTGCTTACCTGGGTGCTTACCTGGGTATTTACCTGAGTGCTTACCTGGGTATTTACCTGAGTGCTTACCTGGGTGCTTACCTGGGTATTTACCTGGGTATTTACCTGGGTGCTTACCTGGGTGCTTACCTGGGTATTTACCTGGGTGCTTACCTGGGTATTTACCTGGGTATTTACCTGGGTATTTACCCGAGTGCTTACCTGGGTATTTACCCGAGTGCTTACCTGGGTGCTTACCTGAGTGCTTACCTGGGTATTTACCTGGGTATTTACCCGAGTGCTTACCTGGGTATTTACCCGAGTGCTTACCTGGGTGCTTACCTGAGTGCTTACCTGGGTATTTACCTGGGTATTTACCCGAGTGCTTACCTGGGTATTTACCCGAGTGCTTACCTGGGTGCTTACCTGAGTGCTTACCTGGGTATTTACCTGGGTATTTACCCGAGTGCTTACCTGGGTGTTTACCTGGGCGTTTACCTGGGCGGGGGTGAATGCTTGCGTAACCTCTGCTTTTCCAGCACCTCTGCTGGGTGATTTCCCGGGAAGGTGTTTCACAAGAGGTACCACTGCAGAACGGAGCATTTACCAGGGAGATTTGCCGAGGGGCAGTGTCCTTGTGGAAATACCAGCCAGGCACGTGGCACAGCCAGGGGAGACAGAGCCATCCCTGGCGTTGGCCTTGGGGCACTGGTCACTCACTTGGGGCTCTGCTGAGCGTCCGTGGGGCTGCCCAGCCCGAAACCTGCTGACCCTGAGCCCGGGGATGCTCACTGCTGCGAGGGCTGAGTGTGGAGCAGCCCTGGCTGCCCAGCCCAGGTGTGTGAAGCTCATCCTCACCTCCCCTGCTTTTGGGACCACTGCGAACTCATTTAGTGCTCGTTAATCTGCACCAGCCGGGGCTCAGCCGGTTAATGAGTGACCTGGTGGCCTCCCTGGGTTGTTGTTGCACAGTATCGTGTTTTTCTAACAGAAGCAGCACTGGTCAAGCACAGGGAGCACAAGGGATGAGGTGCTGGGTTTCCTTCTCCATCTCCAGTGCCTCCTGAGCTTGCTGATGGAGATCAGATGAATGCAACGTGCTCACACTCCTTGGAAGGGCTCATGACCGACACAAGGGATATTTTTTCCTGATCAGGAATGGTTTCTGGCCAATGCAAACATTTTTGTATTGCATATCAATTACCCAGTCTTCCTAAACTGACTTAGCAGTTGCTTTGCATGGTGCGTTTGATTCCTTAGGGAGCTGCAGGGACTCATTTTTAATTACACAATAACGCTCTGTTTTTACATGACTTTAGAGTTGCTTCCTAATAGTAGGTTTGTGTCTCTGGTTTCTAAAGGGGCTCATTTACAGCACTGGGCTGGCATTGTACCTTTAATTTCTTCCATTATCTACTAGCATTCGCTGGATTCCTGGGTAGTTAATGCTCACTTGAGGTTCCTGACAGTCGAATTACACGGTATTTCCATTTCCCTCACCCGTGTAATCTTCTCTGTGGATATGAACAGGCGAAACAGGTTGGCCCGGGACGCTGGAGACCAAACATGCTGCGTGTGCTTTCTCCAGGGACAAAAAGGAAAGCAGTGTTTTCCTGCACTGCACGGAGCCCTCTGCTTAGAGAAAATGGGATGCCTTGTGTTCCCAGGGATTGCTGGCATCCCTCCCCATCGCCCTTTGCTCCCTCTCCCCATCCCGTGCCTCTGCATTTCCCCGCCTTGCTTTGCCTCTGAACACAAACCTCACTTCTGATCTTCCCAGTTCACCCGGGCTGATCCTCTGCTTTGAAAGCTTTCCATGCCGAGTCCTGCCCCTCTCCCCCGCTGTCCTGGCAGGCTCATCCCATCGTCGGGAATTCCTGCCCCTCTCCCCCGCTGCCCTGGCAGGCTCAGCCCATCCTCAGGAATTCCTGCCCCTCTCCCCCGCTGTCCTGGCAGGCTCATCCCATCCTCAGGAATTCCTGCCCCTCTCCCCACCCCTCCACCAAGGCTCATCCCATCCTCATGAATTCCTGCCCCTCTCCCCCGCTGTCCTGGCAGGCTCATCCCATCCTCGGGAATTCCTGCCCCGCTCTCCTGCTGTCCTGGCAGGCTCATCCCATCCTCGGGAATTCCTGNGCTGATCCTCTGCTTTGAAAGCTTTCCATGCCGAGTCCTGCCCCTCTCCCCCGCTGTCCTGGCAGGCTCATCCCATCGTCGGGAATTCCTGCCCCTCTCCCCCGCTGCCCTGGCAGGCTCAGCCCATCCTCGGGAATGCCCGGAGCTCTCTGCTCTGCCTCCCTCCCTCCTGTGCCCCCTGCCCCGGCTCCAGAGCTGCTCCAGACCCCCACACCAGTTCGTCCTGCCGGGTTCCTGTCCTGTCCTCCTGCCCTGCCCGGCCCGTGGTGTCCCCTCTGTGTCCCCTCCGTGTCCCCTCCGTGTCCCCTCTGTCCCTGTGCCGGGGTGGCCTCAGCCCCCGTCTCAGCCCGTGTGTGATGGCTCGGGAGCCAAGCTGGGACTCTCCTTCCTGCCACTAAAACGGCATTTTGTGGCAGCAAACTTGTGGTTTCCGTGGCCACAATTTAATGTTTCTGCGCCGGTTGCTGGGGTGCTTCTTCCGGGCTGCACTGCAGGAGGACGGTGGGGAGAGAAATGCTATTAATTTTGCCATTGTGTAGAAATGCATTGATAGGAAGTGGATCATGTTGTACTACCCCGACACATTTGCTGCTACAAGATGTAAAAAGTAATTTCTTAGGCCTTTAGTGTTGAAGAGAGTCATTCTTGGAGTTAAATGTCCCTGTTGATACTAATGAAGCTGGAAAACGTGCAGATAAAGAGTAAAAGGTTGACTTGAACCTTAAAATGTGATTTTTAATTTGCTGGTTTATCCAGATTTGAGGGTATTGTAGACCAGCCTTACTAACTGCATCCTACTACATTGTTCTCCTGCTGCTGGAGATTAATACCAGATTCTGATTGAACACTCACTGGGAGTCCACTGTGTAGCTGAAGTGTTACCTTTAATTATCTTGCAAATAAATGTAGAATAAACCAAAAAAAAAAAAAAAAAGAAAAGAAAACATTCATAATTTTAAAATAGTAAAGACAAAGCCCTCTTTTTTTTTTTTTCTTTTTTTTTTCTTTTTTTGCATCTCTCATCCTTCTGTATAAAGAATTTTTGCAGGGAAATGTACTCTTCATTCTCTCTGTTTCACTGGCAAGGGGAAGCTGTGCATCCAGCCTGCTTTATCCCACAGTACATCTTGTGATTCCAATGAGCTCTTAATTACAGGGATGTCAGAGCAGCACCTGGCACTCTGTTGTGCAGTGGGCAGGGCTGGGCTGCGTGAGGTTTGGGGAGGTCCCGTGGGCACGTGGATCCCTGCCACCCTTGCCATCCCCTGCTATCCCTACTGATGCCTAAAGTTTTAAGTTTTTCTCTTTTCCTGTCCTGCTTTAGTGTGCAGCTCTCAGCTCCATATTCAGTGTCACTGAGCTCTCCTCCCAGGGCACTCACACACAACAATTCTCTCCAGCCCAACATTCCAGGACAATCCTTCCCAACCTCAGGCCCAAAAGCAGAAACAATGCAGAGTGAAACCCCGTGGCCAGGCCCCTTTTCTGTGCCCATCTCGAGGCCCATCCTGGCAGGGCTGCAGCCGGGCTCTGGCATTGCCAGGCTGTGCCCTTGGAAGGCCTTGCCATCAATCCCTGCTTTATTCCTCTCCTTCTGTCCGCCCCCTGCTCCAGCTCACACTGATCAGGCATCCCTGCCAGCCCTGCCATCATTTCCAGCCCTGCCATCCCCGCCATCCCCCTTGTCACGCGTTGCTGGAGCTGGAGAACAAAGCCACAGCACGCAGAGCAAAGCCAGGCTGTGGTATTTATCTTTATTTGTGATTCATGGTTTGTCACTTGGTGCCAGGGACAGCCAGGAAGCAGCACATGGCAAATGCCAACGTCTGATGCCCCCTGGTTCCTCTCCCCTGTGAAGGTGCTGCGTTGATAAGGAGCTGCTGGAGGAGTCAGGGGAACAATTAATGATGTCCTAATTATTCTTGTGAGGAGCTGAGGAAACACCCGTGGGGGCCTTGCAGCACAGCAGAGGGCGTGGGCTGGGTGTGATGGGCAAGTCAGCTCCTCACCTTTGCCCAGTGCAGGTGGCTTTGGGATGGGATGGGATGGGATGGGATGGGATGGGATGGGATGGAATGGGATGGAATGGGATGGAATGGGATGGAATATTTTCAGTTGTAAGGCACCTACTGGTCCCACTCACCTAGACTCATCTAGCCCCCCAGGTTGGTGCTCCAGGACTGCCCAAAGCTGAAAGATGCTGTGAAAGGCCTTGTCCCAATGCCTCCCAAACGCTGCCAGGCTTGGATCACAAACAGGTCTGCAGGAGGTCTGTTCCAGGGCTCGGGACAGAAAAGCTCCCTGGAGCACGCAGGCTCTCAGGCCCCCTCTCCCCTCTGGTGGGCTTCTCCAGCTCACGTCGAGCCCAGGCCGTTCTGCCTCTCGCGGCTGTGCTGTGGGGGCTCTGCTGCAGCCAGAGCAGAGGCTGAGCAGGGCCCGCGAGAGGCAGCAGCTGCCACCTCCTGCTCGCTGCCACCAAAGGCTCTGCAGGCGCCTGTGGCTCAGGCTCGCAGCTGTCAGCCCGGGGAGGAGCTCTCCTGGCTGGGGCTGAGTGACAGCTTTCCCCTGTCAGTGCCGAGCGGAGCCTCTGGAGCACTCGCCGTTGTTCCCGGCAGGTTCAGGGTTTCTATTTTAGGGGTAATCACATATTCTGTAGTGGTAAGTTAACGTTCTTAGCAATCCAGCGTGTTGTGCACAAAAAGCAACACACTGCTACTATGATTTTCTTCTTCAAAAGCTGAGATTGCTTTTGCTTTATCGGGATCGTGGAGTCATGGAATTGTTTACTTACATAGAATTATCAGATTGCTGACTGAATCCTGCAGAAAATACTGGAACTGGGAAAGCAGTCAGTGCATCGTCTGAACTTCCCATCAGCAGAACTCTGTATTAATTTATTAGAAGTGACGTCTCTGCTGATAGGTTCAAGGGCCTGGTGAATATTCATCTCTAGGTTTGTTTCCTGCCTGCTGACTCGAGCAGGCTTCCCAGATCGGTTGTAGTCATGGATACATGGAAATGACACTTTGGGGTTTGTTTTCTCAGTGACAATGCTTTTTTATACAATATTCCAAACACTATAACAAAGAATTGTCAAAGCTCTCCTCTTGGAGTGATGGCAGATCAAGTGGTTTAATTGCCAGGAAAATGCTGCCCTTCCAAGGCACTTCACTGTAGCTGGGCATCCTCTTGGTGATGGGAGGTCAATCAATGGATTTGACTGCACGTGGAAAACATTTGATCTGTTGCTCCAAATGCTTCAACCAGACAATTTCAGCCAGAATATTTATGAAGCTGAAGCTGCAGTTTTGCATTGCTGACTGCAGCCCCTCTGGTAGGGCTGGTAGGAAAATCCTCAATAACATCACTGCTTGAATGGAAGTCCCACAGAGGAGGGAGGTTTCGAGGAGGAGGTGGCACCCCCCGTGGAGCTGAGCCCTTCCCTGGAGATGTGGCGGCAGTCAGAAGGTTCTGGGGACACCGGTGTCCCCGTGGGGTGTGTTGTGGGGTCTCCTGGAGAAATCTTGGGCAGGTCAGGGAACCATTAAGGTTGGAATAAGCCTCCAAAATCAGTGAGTGCAGCCTGTGACCAGTCACCACAGAGGCAGCTAAGCCAGCTGAAGGCGGAGCAGCCGTGGGACATCATGTGCCCTTCAGCAGCGCTGCGGGAGGGAGCTGCGAGTGCAGGCACACGCAGAGAGTGAGCTGGCCCAGACTCCCTTCTCACTTGCGTTTGGCAAAGTCTTCTGAGCTCTCCTGCAGAAAACGCCCCACAAAAGTGACAATAACAACATTTTGGATATAAGCCTAGCACAAAAGGGTAATAGGAACTCCATGGGCATGCGTGGGCTCTTGATTCATCCTCTGAGATGACAGATGTGCATTTATTTAAGATCTGGGAGTGGGACTCGTAATATTTATAGTGAATTCTTTGTTCCCACTCTTCCTGAGTGATTTTGGTCTCTGTGGCCATCAACAGGGTCAGTGCTCGTTGTTGACCATCTCATGCTGCCAACCCCCAAGCCCACACCAAGCATTTCTTTTGACACAGCGGCGTGGTGAGGAATGCTGAGAGTGCCCTGCACGCTCAGGGTGCCACGGCAGAACTGTCAAGGGCTGACAGCTGCACCTGAGCAGGCGGGCTCAGTCCATCAGTGAGCTCCTCCTCGCCTCGGCTTTTTTATTTAAAACTGATATTAAATTAAATCACAGCAGTACTTCGGAATAAAAATAATTTTGTTTGCAGCAGCAGCAGCAGCTGATGGAGGCAGTGGCTGAGGTGCTACAGCTGCACGAGCATTTCTTGTCACTGCTCCTCACCCTGGGAAAAAACAATGGGTCTGGTCCAGATGGGTTTGCGTGTGAAGGGAGTGGGGGGCAGTGTTTGTGGGGCTGTAGGTGTGGGGCAGGGGGCAGTGTTTGTGGGGCAGGGAGCAGTGTTTAGGGGGCAGAGTGTGGGGCAGGGTCTCTGATTTCAGTGATTCAGTATCAGCCATGCTCACACTTTGCCTCGGAGCTGTGTGAGGCTCCCCCTGGCTCTGCCCAGGTCGAAGCTGCATTTTAACGTGTGCTACAACACCAATTTAACAGCCTTATCCAACCCTCTGCCTCCAGCACGTGAAAAGTGACTTGAAAGGAAAGCAGCTGCTGCCCTGCAGCTTCCCCAGAGGAAAACTTTTAATAAAAGCTTGGTCAGCACTCTGTAGTTGTCTCCCTGTCTTCTTTTAAGTGCAAGCTTGTTTGTGGTAAAGCATTTACAAATGTAAATTATTTTTTCTTTACCTTGCAGTGAACTTTGACCACTTCCAGATTCTCCGGGCGATTGGCAAGGGAAGCTTTGGCAAGGTAGGTTTGGGCACTCTCTTCCCTGGTTCACCAGGCGTCTGCTGTTATGTACTTGTGGGTTACTGGAAGAGTAACGGGGCTGAAATCGGCTACTTTTGTATTTTTCTTACCATGGCTGCTCTGTCAGTACAGGAAAAATGTTCAGGAAAACACCTTGCTGCCATTTGGCACTGCTTTAATTCTTGGCATCTTGGTGCAACAGGCATATTTTAAATTACCAGCACAATTGTGACCATTTTGCAGCAAACATTCTTTATGTTTTCATTTTCCTGTGGCGATGCCTGGGTTGTGACGGGGGCAGTGGGCCAGGAAGGTGCTGGAAGTTGTCCTTGGTGATTGTCTGAGGTGGCACGCTGGTCAGGAAGGTGCTCTGAAGTCCCGGGCTGTTTTCCCAGTCAGAAATCAGTTATGCTGAAGAGGTTTTGTTGTTTATTTTTAACTGGATTTTCTTGCCAAGCACGGGGGAGGGTGTGGGAGGTGATGATCAAAAAGCTGTGTATCTCTGGGAGTCGGTTCCTGATTGGTTTCCCAGCGTTAGTCCTTCTCCATTCCCTGATTCTCTGGCTGTGCCTCTGTCCCCGTGCGGGTGACTCTGGGCCTTTGTCCCCTGAGCTGGCAGTGCCAGCAGGGTGTTCATGGGGGGTTCTGCAGCCCTTTGGTCTCTGTGCTCTGCTGTGCCCCCCCGTGCAGCTGGGTCACCTCGGTGGGGTGCACGAGAGCGGGGAGTGCCAGTGCCAGGGACGGTCCCGGACAGCGCTGAGCCGGGTTTGTCACCTGCCCAGGGACTCGCGGGTGGTGTGTGCCACCTCTGGGGCTCTGCGTGGGGACGTGGCCCTGGGAACAGTGCTACAAGTGCCGTGTCAGAGCTGTGGGATGGCCCAGCCCAGCTCAGAGGCTGGTGGTGCCTGAATGGGCTACCTGCAAACACAGCCCAGACAGGAGGAAGGGAATAAAGGTGGATATTTATTGGAAAGCCTTCAAAGGCACACCCTGGGGAGCCCCAGGCTGCCACTGCACCCTCAGGTGGACCCCCAGGATGGACCCCAAGTCACGAGTTCTTGCTCCAGTTATAGGTTTTGGTCCATTAGCTTATCAGCATAAATTCGCCAATTAAAACTTCAGCTACTGATGGAATTCTCTCCAGCCTGCCCCCCCTTCCTCAAGGTGTTGGGTTACACATTCTGGGCCCAGCACAGCCCGAATTGTCCCTGCAGAGCCAGCCTGGAGAGGTTTGTTATGTCTGTCACAGCCTGAGGGAGCAGCAGCTCACAGGTTACAGGACAGCTCAGAGTTACACACTGAGTACTGCAGGATCTGAGCCATATGGAAGTTAAAATCCAAGGCATCAGTGGCACGAGTGTCCCCCCACTGTGGTGACACGACAGGACAGCTGAGTGCTTGGGGTAAGCTGCACCTGCTCGTGTTTCCCTCCAGCCAGGCTGGTTTCTCCCACTGTACTTTGATCAGAAGCTGATGCCACGAGGGTGAGGAAATGCAGATCGGGCTCTGGAGGTGACCCCCGCTGTCCTGTGCCCTCTCCCTCGGTGCGGTACAGCCTGACCAGGTGGTGTCCCCAGGGAGCAGCCTGTCCTGCTGCGCTTGCGTGGCTGGAAGGTGGAAACCTTGCAAAAGCAGAAATTTCCCAGAAGTTCTGGGACCTGTTTGGCCAGAAGAACCCACATTTTTACCAATGACTGAAAATCTCTTTTTGAACACTTTGTGTGTATTAAGCAGTGTCAGTGCAGCACAAAATCCACCTCAGTGTGTGTGGGGAGGGTTCTGAGGGGCAGGAGAGGGGACAGTGTCACTCACAGTGCTGCCAGCAGTGCTTCCTGCTAGCAGAGATGTTCTGATACAGCCTCAGCTCCCTGACAAGCACCGGGAGATCGATTCCCCGGCTCTGGCACAACCCACCCACGTGAATTCCTGCTGGGCTGCCATGTAAATCTGCCTGGGGCTCCCAGGGCTGAGGAAAATGGATTGCCAGCGGGGTGCACGTCCCTGAGGGGGCGGTTTGGAACACTCCCCCCTCTCTGCAGCCACGTCCCTCGAGCGAGGAGAGGTGAGAGCTTGCAGCAGAGCTCTGTCAGATTCCTGGGCTCCTGTTCAATGATGGGGCATGATGAAATCCCAGCTCAGTCCTTGTGCTGTGAGGATGAGGCCAACAGCAGAGGAGAAGTCTCCCCAGACGTGCCTGCTGAGAACAGGAACACTCAGGGCCTCGTGTCTTCAGCCCACAGTCAAAGACCAAACACTGACTCAAAACCTCGCTGGAAAAGAGCAGCTCACATTTTTGTTTTGAGCTGACAGGAGAAGATTCATACTTCAGAAAGAAGCTTTCCAGAGAAGGAGGTTTTATTCTTTTAAGGAGCAGCACCTGGAAAGTTAATTCTGCTCAGGACATGAAACAGAGAAAAACCAATTCTTATCCCAGGGCAGGACCCTGCTGGCTCTGAGGAGAGCTGCTCCTGTGGCTGCTGCCGTGGCTGCTCACTCTGTGCTTTGCATTGCAGGAAGGTTAAGTCTAGCACATTGCAGTCTACCAGGCACCAGAACTGTACACACACTTTCCACAAAATGCTGAAATGATTCATCTGTCATCTTTCTGGATAATTATGTCAATATGCTGAATTTCCTCTGACACTGAGAAAAGCTTTTTGCGTTTCCCGAGTCATTTACAACTCACATTTAATTACAGAAAACATAAAGCTCCCTACCTGGCAAGTGTTATTTGGAATTTAAGAGTGACTTAGTTGCTTTGCTTGATTTAACCACTCTCTGCCCACCTTCAGGAAGATATTTAGGAGCCAGTGCCCGTGTCTGAGTGGCCCCTCAGTGTGTGAGTGACCTGTGGAAGCTGTGACACCGTGTGATCTCCTGGTGACAGGACCTGGGAGCAGCAGTGGTGGCTTTGGGCACAGCATTTCCTCCCACGGTCACTTTGTGCACCTGTCAGGACAGACTGTGAGCTCCTCAGGGTGGGAACTGCAGGAGAGGAAGGAAAAAGGAGCTCAGAAATCCCTTTTGAAGGGCCTGAGAGCCCCTGAGCTGTGGCTCTGGCGTATCTGCAGTAAGTGGCCAGTTTCTGTTTTCTAGAGGTGGGTTTAATCAGCTTTAAGGTGCAATTAATCACATGAAGGTCAGGTTCCATTCCATGTTTACTCCAATTAGTGAGCGTGTAATATTTTCCACACAGAGGTGATATGATTTGATTTTCAGTGACTGAATATCAGCACAGTGTTCCTCCTGTGGCACAGGCTCCTTCCCAAGCAGCAGCAGCAGTTGCTCAGGTTTTGGCTGCTCTGGTGCCATTTCCCAAGGAGCAGCAGCCAGGAGAGGGTTTCTAGAAGGGGGTGTAGTTTGTGGTCCTGTTTTAATGGGAAATATGCTCTGAGGTTCATTGTGCTTGACGAGAGCCAGCATGAGACCCAGGAATTTCCAAAGGCAGCAGTGGCATTGCAGGACCTGGAGCTCTCCCTGGTAAATTTGGGCTCTCCTGGCTCCAGCCCCCGTCCACTTGGTGTGTGAGGCAGCTGGGGGTGTTTGCTCTTGTGCTCCTCCTGCCTCCTGGGCTTCCCTCCTGGTTCTGCAGCCCCAGCTGCCTTTTCCAAGGGATCAGGAGCTGGATGGGGTTGTGGGAATTCGTCATGTACACCTCACTGCTGGCAAGAAATCAGAAAAGGTCTGAAGTTTTTCAGCATGGATTGGCACCTTTGTGTGCCACTGGAAATGGGGGATTAAACCAGGATGGGGCTGGAATGAGCAGCAGCAGGAAATGGAATCTTGCAGAGGGAACCGGTGCAGCTGGGCTGGGTGCTGGAGGCCCGTGGGGGCCTGGCTTTCAGCTTGCTCCAGAGGGGCTGGGGGTCCTGGGCCCTGTGCCCAGCTCTGCACTGACCCTCCCAGGGAGGGCTGGCTGTGTGTGGGCTGCTTTGCACAAGTCCTTCAACCTCATGGTTTTGTTGCTTTAATAATTCACACAGCCTGGAGCTGGGCATAGAAAGGCTTTAATCCATTTTCTAAAGGTCACAGATGCCCACCCAGTAGCTGCACCATAAATAAAATTCCCTTCTAGTCTATTCTCAACTGAATCCCTCTTTGACATCAACACAAACATGATCCATTTTCTTTTTTCCGAGCTTTATAAATGTTGGATTTTTGCCCCTAAAGACAGGCTGGAAACTTAATCCCTTGATATTTAGCTGCCAGACATATTTTTTGCCCTCGATTTTTCCTTTATTTTCCTGGATCTCACATGAGGCTGAGGGTTTGGCAGAGGCACAGGCAGGGGCACAAGCTGTCGCTGCTGGATGCTGCTCCTGTCACTGGGTCACGCCCAGTGTCACTGGCAGGCTCTGGAGACAAGGCCAGAGCTCCAGGAGCGTTTGGGCAGCGCTGCCAGGGATGCCCAGGGTGGGATTGTTGGGGGGTCTGTGCAGGGACTGGGGCCGGACTCTTTGTGGGTCTTCTCCAGCTCGGGATACTCGCCGACTCTGTGGTCCCCTGGTCCCACAACAAGCTCCACCACCGCACCCAGCACGGGAGCAGCTGCCTTGCCCGGGGACAGTGAGCAGGGGCAGGGGCTGTGAGGCAGCACAGAGCACACACGGGGGATCCTCCCTCCGCTGCAGCCCCCAGGCAGTACCAGGTGATTGTTCTTCTTTCCTGGGTGTTGCCAAGCTGTGAGCGTGTCATCGGTCACGGCAGAGAATGGCAGAGCACGGAAGATGCGGGGCGATGGGGTCCGGCAGTGCCTCACGGTCTGCATCTCAGCTCGCGGGGGCAGCAGCAGGAAAACTAGCGAGTGGCAAGTGCCACAGCATGCTCTGGAGCGGCGCGGTGAGCACTGAGCTCGGCTGGAAGGAGCCGGGGATTATCCTGCGCTTCCGCACTGGGGACCTGTTCGGGGTTTCTGAAAGATCAGACTTCCAAAGACCGTGATTTACCAAACAAGCTGCCCACTTTTGTTACTGTTATACACCCAGTGCCTTATTAACATTAGCGTTAGAAACCGCCTGGGGTTTATTTGAGCCCCATCGTTCCCCGTGGGTGAGTCAGGCTGGTAGGGGGGACGGCGGTGGGATGGACCCTCACTCCAGCACGGGGACCTGTGCTCAGGAGCGAGGTGCAGGAGGGCAGAGGGCAGGAGCCTCATCCTCCTCCCGGCCGGGCACTGCTGGCCCTGGGCCGGCCCTGCGGGTCTGCTCCGGGGCTGGCACTGCCGGCAGCGCTGCGGCGGCGTGCCCGCGGCGCGGGGCACGTGGGGGCGAGGTGCCCGATGTCCCCGGGGTGGCCGATGTCCCCAGGGTGCCCGATGTCCCCGCGGTGCCCGATGTCCCCAGGGTGCTCGATGTCCCCAGGGTGCCCGATGTCCCCGGGGTGCCCGATGTCCCCAGGGTGCCCGATGTCCCCGGGTGCCCGATGTCCCCGCGGTGCCCGATGTCCCCGGGGTGGCTGGCTCGGGCTGCGCAGAGGTGCCCGGTGCCCTGCGGGGCTGGCTCCGCTCAGGCTGGGAGCCCAGGGCAGCTCCTGCCGCCGGCACACGGCCAGCTCGCTGTGCCTTGTGCCCCTAGGAGGGTTTCCTCACCTGGATTCCTGCCTGTGCACCGAGCCTCGGTAGCACTTGGCTGCTCGGGTTCTTCCTGGCTCTTAGATGAGGGTTTTTTCAGCATTAGATTCTACAACAAAATCCACCTACACCCTCGCCGCTCCCCCTTCCCTCCTGAACCCAAAGCGATCTCATTTTGAGGTCTTTGATTAAGGAAACCTTTTTATGGACCAGCATATGCTGCCTGTGGAGTGGCAGGAGTGCCTGAATGCAGCCCTGAGCCTTCGTCAGAAGGGCCAGCCTTGCGGTGGGTAAGGGGCTGGAGAGCTGCAAGGGTGACAGCAGCAGCAGGAGGAGGAGGAGTTGCAGTGGGAGCAGGGGAGGATGGAGCTGGGTCAAGGTGACCTGGCTGTGAAGAAACGTTGGCATAGGCTACCCAGGGAGGTGGTGGAGTCCCCATCCCTGCCTGGTGGTGTTCAGGGAATGGCAGGACGTGGCACTCAGTGCTCTGGTCTGGTTGGCACGGTGGTGTTTGGTCAAAGATTGGACCCCGATCTTGGAGGTCTTTTCCAGCTGAAAGGATTCTGTGGTTCTGTGAGATGCAGCCTAAAATGCATCACTGAATTCCGTAAGCACCCATCCACCTGTTAGAAGAGCAGAACGTTTTGGCGTTGATCAGATTAATACTTGGAAATGTGATTATGGTTCTGTTAGCAGTGCCCTCAGGAGAACCTCCTGTTCTGCTGTGTGCCCCTGGCAGAGCTCCTCCTGCCCTCAGAACGGCCCACACGGCCACACCACACTGCAGCTCTCGCACGGCCGGCATTGAAAACTCACTTCTAAAGTGAGAAATCCATCCTTTGTCACTAATGATAATTATAAATTTCTCAGAGGCTGAAATGTGACCAGCATTTGGATCTCGTTCTTGTTCTGACAAGCCATCACAGCACACACCCCCACCAGCTCCTAAATGGAACTGGGAGATGGAAGGTTCCAGCAGCAGATGCAGCTTTTGGCATCAATAAAACTGAAGCTGTGTTGGACATCGAGGTCATCTGCAGGTCCTTGGAAGCTGCAGTTGGTGAGTTTGGGATGTTGTGTTAATGCTCGTGGTTGGACAATCCAATTACAAACCACTTAATGTCATAAATGATAAGGAGCAGCGTCCTCGGTTCCTATGAAATTATGGATACATCAGCATGATACAGCAAATAGAGTTTATGAAGGACGATACTGCCGGGCTTTGTCCAGAGCACTGCGGGTGTACCCTACTGTTACTCTGGGCAGTGGTGTCTGTGGAAGGAGACTTTCTCCTCTTATCCACAGGATGCGTTTCTTCTTGCGGGTCTAAAGTTCATGAATTGCTGCTGAAGTGTCTGTGCAGTGCTGAGAAGCTGATCTGAGTCTGGTGGGAGTTGCATGGACACAGCTCCATGAGGCTGGATATGGCTCTGCTCTGCTTCCCCTGTGGTGAAGGCAGGAGCTGCCCACAAGCCACTACACGGCCATCAGGATTTCCTGTGTCTCAGCAATGAATTAAAGATGGAACATGAAAAATAGAAGGAGAAACCAATGCAACTGGTGCAGAGCTCACAACAGAAGCGAGTGCTGTGAGGAGGGATTTGCCGTGATTTTGCTGCAGTTGGAGGAACCTGCAGCCTGTGTTGGGCACCTGGAGTCACCCTCTGCCGTGGGACAGGGCCTTCGTGCCTTGCTAGGAACTGTCCTTCCAGGTGATGAGCACACGAGGTGCTTTCATCCCTCCCAGCTTTCCTGGCAGCCTTTCTCCTCTGGAACGGCCTCTTCTCCTGTTTTCTGGGGTGGTGATGTGCCGTGTGTCCCAGATGAACGATGCTGGTGACCGTGCAGATGGGCAAGAGCAGGATGTGGGGGAAGCTGTTGTGGGACAGACCTTTAGAGGTGGATCAGAAAGGGGGTGTGGAGGGCTGGCTGTCTCCTCCAGCTGAGGAGGGCCCTTGCACGGAGCCCCCAGCCCCCGGGCGTGGGCCGTGCTTGGGAGCCGGGCTGGGCACTCTGCCCCCAGCCTGGAGACCCCTGCTCTCCAAAGCCAGAGCCCTCCCTGAGGAGCTGTGCCTGGCGCTGCTCTGCCCCAGCCTGATGGGTGGGCTCGGGAGGAAGAGACAGGAATGGGCAATTCTCCTGGCAGCTGCTCTTTGTGTTGATGAATCTCAGTGCTCAGCAGCACTCTCAGCGCTGGGGACACAGGGCAGCAGAGCAGGGGCCAGGGAAGGGTCGGGCTGTCACTGCAAAGGGCTCCTGGGAAAATGGCCAGGAAACACAGAACGGGTTTGTGAGCAGCACGGGTGTCAGGCTGTGAGCTTTGGTGGGTTTGGGTTCCTTCCCCCTGCTCTTCCCACGGCTGATGCTGTTGCCAAGCCCAGAGTGAGGGGTGAGGGGCCCTCAGGTGCAACTCAGCAAGGGTCAGCTGCTGAAAAGGTGCATTTGTGCAATGTGCATAGCAAAACCACCTCTGTTTCAGTAGTTCCCTAAAATTAAAATATCAGGAGTGAAACTGTTGATGAATTCTAAATTTAGTGCTTTCCATTTTCATACCAACTGGCCATTTTGTTCTCTGAAATAAAACTGTAGCTCCAGGATCACTTTGACAATTGCAAATTGGCTTTTCTTATTTTTTCTTAATACTTTTTTATTCTTACTGACCCATCACATTTGGGATAGACTATATTTTATCTGTATTATCAGGGATTCTACCTCCCTTAGGAAAACACTCTGGACTGTAAGTCCATGAGATTTTTTAAAAGAAAGGAAAGCATGGAAAGAAACCATATTTATTGAACAGAAGCCTTTTGTGTCTCTGCTTTCCACCCTCACCTCCTGTTTACTTACTATTTATGTCCAAAATCCATCAAGATTCCTTCTGTTCCTGTCGCTCTCTCATGGAGTTGCAGTAAGATTGCTGTGCTGTATTGTTACCTTTGATCTAAAAATTCTTTTCAAAAGTAAGTGCTAAAAATTCCTCTCAGTAGAGGGCAAAGCAGTATGAAATACTGATCTGTTCACGTACAGCCAGCGGTGCAGTTTAACCAGAGCTCCCTGAAGATGCCCTGACGCCGGCCCGCGCTCCCTGGCTCCAGCTGGGCGGGTGCTGCTTGCCAGGGTGCAGAGCTCCGGCCAGCCCTCACCCGTGGTGGGACTGTGCCCCTGCGTGCCCCTCGCAGAGCTCTGGGCAGCTGCTGCGTCCCGGGGCTCTCACATCACCTCTGCTCTGCTCAGCAACTCGATTTTAGCCCCTGCCACTGTCCTTGGGCTCGTCAGAGAGATTGAGGTTGCTGCCCAGATTTGCTGTGGCTGCCCCTGGATGCCTGGCAGTGCCCAAGGCCAGGCTGGAATGAATGTGGGATATTTGGAGCTACACAGGGAGTGGCTTCCCACTGGAAAAGTGGAGACTTAAATGGATATTGGGAAGGAATTCTTCCCTGTGGAGGTCTGGGCTGGAATTCCCAGATTTGCTGAGGCTGCCCCTGGATCCCTGGCAGTGCCCAAGGCCAGGCTGGAGCAGCCTGGGACAGTGGGAGGTGTCCCTGCCATGGCAGGGGTGGAATGGGATGAGTTTTAGGGTCCCTCCCAACCCAAGGCATTCCATGACTCTGAGATTTGCAGGGGGTTCCTGGGCAGGGGAGTCCCATCCCTGGAGATACGGAGAAATACAAAGTGCGTTTCTTTATCGTGGTGACTTGGGCTACTGAAGGGCTGCTTGGTAGGTTTGCTGGAAAGGCTTGTGAAGGCTCCTCGGGGCGGGCAGCCCTGGTGTGGCGGTGGCTGGGCTGCTGGGGTGGCTGCAGTGACGGGGGAGGAGAGCAGCCAGGAGGGGCAGGGGGTTTGTGTGAGTGCAGGCACATCAGAGCCCCTGTGCCCCCACAGGGCAGGGAGCTCCATCTCCGCAGCCCCCGCAGCTGCTCCTCCAGGGCTGCGCCCTCTGTGCCGCCTGCTGGTCACCAGCAGCTCAATGGAGCAAGCTGCTGCCAAGGGAAAAGCCAGCACTTGGCTGCAAGTGGCGTTGATTCCTCCTGAGGGCTTGGCACTGTGAAACACGAGTATCCCCGTGTTTCTTGGCTGGAAAGAAAGATCTGTGTTTATCTCCTGCAGCACAGAAGGGGAGCTGTGGTGCCTGGGGGTGTGTTGTGGCAGCAGCACAAACGAGGACATTGGGTCTTGCTGCCAGGGCCCGTCAGGGCTGGGTCACGATGAGTGATGAGCTCTCCAGAACAGCACAGCGAGTGCTCTTGCCTTGGGGTCAGGGAACTTCAACATCAATTTACCTTCAGAGATTAAATAAGGCCCTCCAATCTTCGTTGGAAGTAATTAGATTTCTTTCTGTTCCCAATATCTGTCAAATATGTAGCTAAAAAAATTAATTTTGCCTCTTTAACCAGCCTATCACAGAGTGTAGTCATGGCCATAGGGAGAGATGGCTCCAAATATTAGACATAACTCAAAATGTGTGTCACCCACAGGAAAACATTGCACAGTTTATTCAGACAACACTCATTAGCTGTGGCTGTGCACAGGGGTCCAGGTCCTCACGTAAATCTGTGGAGTTGTGCTGAGCTGGAGGAAATGGTGGATCCAGGTTTGGATCCATCCAAAAGGCAGAAAGATGGGTCACAGTGTCTTCAGGGATCTCTGCAGGTTGGTCTGAGTTTTCATCATTCTGCTTTAATTATTGAAAAAGAAAAGCCCAGCAGAGATCTCTGCGCATGTGATTAAAGCCAGACAAAAATGTAGATGCCTAGCAGCCTTTCTGTAGGAAGTGTGACAGCTCCAGAACACTTCTCCTGGGCTGTCCTCCTCCCTGCTCTCTGCTCAGTGCAAGCACCGCCCCTGTCCCCTTTGGAACCTCCCCAGGGGGACCTTGAGCTCAGCAAATCCACGCCGTGCCCCGCCAGAGATGTGCTCAGGGCTGTGGCCAAAGGATGGTCCCAGATGCCCACATTTGTGTTTTTAACAGTGAGTGCAGACATCAGGTTTGGGGTGTCTGGCTGGTGATGAGGCAGCACAGCTGGCATGTAGGGGGAGAGGAGGAGAACCAGGACAAGTAAAATCACAGAAAAATGCTTCTCTTTCCTTTTTTTCCTTTAGGGTTCTCTGCTGTCACTTCTTCAGTTTCTCCTTGTTTATTTGGATTAGTGTCTCTCCTGAGGAAGAGAAGTTTACATGTGTTTTGGAGCTGCAAGTCAAGTAATCTCCCATATCCAAACTCAATTACAGAAACATCTGCTTAATGTCTGATGGGACCTGATTTTCTCAGCGTGACATTAAAGGGAAATGCTTACTCCGAACTACCTTCAATTGCATTGAATCACAGCATTCAGACCCTGTCGATAACATTCGGCACCCCCCTTCCATGATTTCTTGCAGGGAAATTAGGAAACAATCCCTGACAGACAGGGGCTGGAAGGCGCCATCCCTCTGTGTGCAGGGTGCCAGTGAGGAGAGCTTTTCCGGACAGTTTCAGTGTGCTGGTTGTCCCGTCTGTGTGAGCAAGACAGAACAGGTCTCCTTCTGGAAAAAAAACAAACAGAACAAAACAAAACATGGACAAGCTTAGCCCTGCCTGTGTTCTGAGCCACTCCAGCTGCACCTGGGGTTTGCTTTGCCAGTGCAGGGTGCTGGGCACACCCAGAGGGGACTGAGATCTGCTGAGCCCCAGGGAGGGCCAGGAACACATCCTCAGGACTCCAGACTGAAGCTGTTGAGATTGCCCAGAGCGGCTGTGGCTGCCCCTGGATCCCTGGCAGTGTCCCAGGCCAGGCTGGATGGGGCTGGGAGCAGCCTGGGACAGTGGCAGGGGTCCCTGCCCATGGCAGGGGTGGCACTGGATGAGCTTTGAGGTCCCTTCCAGCCCAGCCCAGTCTGGGATTTTATGATGCTCTGATATACAGCACACTGAGGTGCTGTTGGGAACAGCAGGTGTTATTTTGGGTCAGAAGCCTTTTTTGGCTCTAGCATAAGCAACTGAGAAAGAGATTTTTTTTATGGAAGTGTTGACACGACCTGGAAACACCAACAGGCTTGCTGTGAATAAAAGTTTCATCAGCTGCTGTTACAACTTGGCTGCAGCACACAGCAGTGCTGCATAAAAGAGATTTTAATGATTTATGGTGTTCTGACAAACGAGTCCATCAATCTTGTGCAAAAGCAGAGCTTTTCAGCAGGGGAAATGTAGAGTTGTAAGGCTCCCTGAAAAATATCTTAAGGAGTGAAATGTGGCAAGGTGTCTGGAAATGGAAACAGAACCAGCACTTAAAGATGTGAAGGCAGATTTGTTGAGCTGATAACCTCGTACTTAAAGCATGGCTCCTGAGGGTCACACTTACTTGGCTTCCCACTGCAGGTTTAGAGGTTTAGATGGGATATTGGGCAGGAATTGTTCCCTGGGAGGGTGGGGAGGGGCTGGGCTGGAATTCCCAGATTTGCTGTGGCTGCCCCTGGATCCCTGGCAGTGCCCAAGGCCAGACTGGACACTGGGGCAGTGGGAGGTGTCCCTGCCATGGCAGGGGTGGCACCGGGTGGGATTTGGGTCCCTCCCAGCCCACAGGCGGCTGTGAGTCTGTGCTTCAGCGAGCTGGATGGCAGGGCTGGGGAGCGCTGTTGCCAGCAGCCCTCACCCCTTCGTGTCCCCGGGCTGGGTCACTGGCACAGCAAAGGTGCCCCGGGCACGGCAGCAGATGTCCTGGGCTTGCAGCGGGCCTTTGTGTGCTGCAGGAGCACAGCCAGAGACACTGCTGTCAGAGCTGCTCCCAGGACAGAGTGCTGCCTAAATGAGCTGCACAGAAGGGTGCTGATTGTTTCTAAGTATGTTTTTATTCAGGATCAGAGCTATGGTTTCGTGTGCTCGCTGAGTGCCACTGTCACAGGGAGGTTGTGTGCAGCTGCAGCCCTGGCCCAGGACTTGGGTGCCACAGGTCCCTCTGGGTGTCACCAGGGCCACTGCCCACTGAGGGCAGCTCTGAACGGATCTGCCGTGCCCAGAGCCCCTCCCCAGGACCAGCCCAGGGATGGAGGGGGCTGCACAGGCTCCTGCAGGGGCTGGCAGTGCTTTCAGTCTCCCGTGCTCCTGGCACCGAGCTCTGGTGGAGGGGCAGCCCTTGGAGGGACCAGCAGCATCCCGGAGGGGCTGCAGCCCCTGCTGGGCCTGCTCGTGGAGGGGAGCAGCTCCTGGGGGTGCCTGTGGGAGCTGCTGCCAGCAGAGCTTCGTCCAGCTGTCCCCGTGGTTCGCGTGCTTAATGAATCCCTGGTACTGAATTACACTACTGCAGATGCACCTGTGAGGCTGCTTTAAGCTTTGTTCCTTTGGCTATGCCTAAAAAAAAGAATCTGATTAGCTGATTTTATCCTTAATATTTGTGAGAATTGTAGAACAAATTATTGTGAACTTTTTGATTACCAGTATTACACAGATGCTAATTACCAGGGAAGGGTTGTATTTTAATTGCCAAGAACACCATCACAATACAGGATGGATACAAAGATGCATTTGAATGCCAGGAGAAGTAGTTCTGTGTCCTGTGCAGCTGTGGCCACGTCCAGAACAGAGTGATCCCTGTTTGCAGCTTTCCTGGTAGCAGCTGAGAGTTTAAATTATTTAATTTTTTTTTTTTAATAGATAATTGGCAAGATTGTGCCTGCAGTTCTTGGTACAAGAGCAAAGCAAAGGGGTCCTGGGGATGCTGGGTGACAGGGATTTCCCTCCAGCCACTTTCTACAGGATGAAAACCCTGGGAAAAGCGAACGATGTCTTCGTGTAAGAGCTGAGCCATTCAAGGAGGACTTGGCTAAAGGAGAATAACTTGTAGAAGGCAATATTGAGGCTGTTCTTTCAGCAGTGCATAGGTGCAGTAAAGCCCTTCTCACCTGCTTTACTCTTTGCTCAACACGCTCAGGAAACCAGTGAACAGAGCTGTCCAGCCTGTTCTTGCCCTTGCAGTCTGTCTCCAAAGTAAAATTTAGTGTTCAAAAATGAAATCAGTTGTCAAAAAAGCTTGAGCTGTTTCTACATCCTGATAAGGGCTTTTTCACTGCTTCTGGTCCTTCCTTCAGAGTGAAGGACTTAGTTCTTGCTGCTCCAGAGGCTGCAAATCTCCCATTTCCCCAACACCCTTCCTGAGGCTGCTGCTGCTTCCCCCACAGCCGAGACTCCTTTCCCCAGGCAGTCCCAAAGCCCACTGATGCTTCTGGGTGCCACAGGCACTTTTATGTTAATGCTCTGCATTTCAAATGTCGGCCTTTCTGGTAACTGGCAGTTCTGTAGATACTGGGGAAAACAGGGAGGGACAAATACCCAGCAGAAGCTGGAGGAGAAATCAGTGTGTGTGGGCAAGGTGCAACCACTGCAAATAAGCATTTTTATAAACTAAAGCAGTGCCACGGTTCAGAACTGGGTGGGATTAAGGTGTTTGATGTAGGTGTGTGGTGTTGGCTGACTCTAAGCCTTGTCTCTGCTCTAAAAACAAAAATGGTGAGATGCAGGCTTGTACACTGAAATGTCCCAGGGGCTCTGAGCCGAAGCCAACAGCGTGTCTGCGTGTGGAAGGATTACAGGGCATTGGTCTCGTCTTACAGAGACAGAAGCCAAAGAAGGAGAAATTCAAGAAGGAAACCCAGTGCTCCCAGTTCAGACCCAAAGACAGATCCCTGAGCCAGCCGTGGGTTCGTGCTCCAGCCGTGGCGGTGAGGTCCCTCAGGGGGCACGAGTACCTTCACTCGGGGTGACCTCTGTGTACGCAGAGGGAAACAATGTCTTTGTGCAGCTGCCTCCGAGCGACCCCCGCTATTCACCAGCCGCATAAATCCTGCCCCGAACGCGGCCACTGGCCTGGCTGGAGCCCGGGAAAACTGTGCTGTCCCCGTATCACAAGGCTAAGTCAGGACATGCTGCTAAATGATTAGGTGACCTCTCATGCGAGTGGGGGTTTCAGCCCGGTGGATTCCTCCAGAGTCAGCAGTGACGGGGTTTCTAAAGGAGAAGAGGCAGAGCCCACTCGAGGAAGTGCCCAGGCTGTGGGGGCTCCGAGGAGCTGCCAGCGGGGTGACAGTGCAGGTGCTGCCGCTGTCCCGGCCCCGCGGGGTGAGGCGGGGCCCGGCGGTGTCACCTGCCCCTGTCCTGGCCGGAATCCTGGGTGGGGTCCAGCCCTCCCTGCGTGGTGGGCAGCTGCACACAGCCCCTCTGGCAGCCGGGAATGCTCGGGGTATCTGGGACTCTCTGAAAGCTTTTTTGCGCCGTGTCGTGAGCAATCCCCTCGCAGCTGCTGCCCGCCTTCTGCCTCGCGGGGCTGGCTCCGTGCCACTCGTTTTTCCAGTGGCTGTATTTAACCACCAAACATTCCCTTTGTGCGGCTGCATTGTGCAGAATGAGGACAGAGTCATCTCTGCTTCTTGCCTTGCTCCGCATTGTAGGCTTGCCTGAAAATGGATTAATTTGAAAAATGCACTCTTGTCTTGGGACCAAGTAGATCATTATTCCTTCCCCAGGAACAGATACATGAACGGAGAAGTACAAAAAGAAAAAGACATGTGTTATGTCACTGACATTTTGGGGGGGACACAAACACATTGATGCTTTTCTGTGAGCAGGGACAACTTAGGATTGGTCCCTGCCTGTGACAGGGACACCGAGTGGCTGAGCCCAGCCCAGGCAGCACCGGCCCCGGTCCTGGTGCTGGATTGACGTGAGTTAGACCAAGAATCCCAGAATCACTGGGTTGGAAGAGATCTCCGAGATCATCGAGTCCAACCCAACCCTGACACCTCAACTCAACCCTGGCCCCGAGTGCCACATCCAGCCTTGTCCCAAACACACCCAGAGATGGTGAATCCACCCCCTCCCCAGGCAGAGCATCCCAATACTTTATCACCCTTGCTGTAAAAAAACGTTTTCCTAATATCCAGTCTATATTTCCCTTGGCTCAGCTCAAGGCTGTGTCCTCTCGGTCTGCCAGCTGCTGTCAGAGCGCTGTGATCAGTACCTGGTGGTGGCTGTGGTGCACTCAGAGCGCCCCTGCCCCAGCTGCCCATCGGGACGGGCTCGTAGTGCCCTCGGGCAGCCCCCGTGGGCACAGGGCAGCCCCCGCTCATTCCACAGCGCTCAGCTGCAGGAAGGGCCTCTCCACTGGCATTCACTTTTTCCTCAGGAATCAGAGGACAAACATTTCCAGAGTGCCCGGAGCTGGTGCTGCTGTGTGTGGAGGTGATGCCGTTCCATTGCAGAAAACTGTTATTACAGAGTACCTGACATTTTCATCATTTTCTCATTTATTATCCTGGGCTCCAGTTTTCACAAGAGACAAATGACATCAGAATACCATGCAATACTCATTAAGGTACAGCAAGTCACAACCTAAAAAATAAGCCACCTAGAAATTAATGAGCTTCCAGCAATAATGTGGAATAAACTGACATCAGGGGAGAACGTTGCTCGGTGCCTCGATGGCTGTTATCCAGAGGTTTGTTTTCAGAGCAGTTCTACAGCAATGACCATGTTGTAAAGGAAAATTGTTAGGGCTTTGCTGCTCAAAGAGTTTATAATACATACAGTTATTTTTGCCTGGTTTATTGAATGTACAACCAATTCAGCCTGCTCTAGGCAGGGGCTGGATCCTGCTGGTGGTGTGTATTGTGGTAGGCCGTTTATTATTATTATTATTAACTTTGCATGAAGGAGGTTTCTCTTTATGTTTTGTACCTGAACAGTCCCTGGCAGCTGGAGTTGATGGGCTCTGCTCGCCCATGGGCACCGGAGGGGTCCGGACCCAGGGAAACAGCTCAGGTCACTCTGCCCACGAAGTGCCCTTAACGTGGGCTCTGAGGTGTGCAGGGAGTTAAGGCAACAGCTGCTTTTCAGCTCTCACTGTAATTGTAACGGCTCAAAATAATCCCGGTAATTCCTGTGCATCGCTAACTAGGGAGTTTATCAGGCTAACGATAACCACCCATTATTTTGTCACCTCCTTGCGGCAGCGTGTCCTTGATGATATTACACCGAGCACCATTAGCACTTGAAAATGGGTATTAATGGCAGCGTTTGGAGGCGCGGAGTGTTCGCGGCTCCCCCGCGTCTGCGGGTTCCTGCCACCCGCAGAAATTCCCTTTCCTTGTTCCACGCGGTGTGAGCCGGCCCCGCTCCCTGCCTGGAGCCGGCCCCGCGCCGCGACCGCGGCAGCGGCCGAACCGAACCGCCACGGGAACGCATCCAGCTCATCCTCACCGCCGGCATGTCTGATAATTAACAGAGGGCAGACATAATTATAGCAGATGTAGACATGCTCATTTAAAAATAGTTACCGTGATAGCTAATTAGCTGTTTCAAAAACAGTCACCTTGGTAATTAAAGTGTTAGCGGAGCTGAGGGAGGCACCCGAGGCCGTGGTGGGGAGCCGCGGGCAGAGCGCGGCTCCGGGACGGGCGTCCCTCTGGGCTCGCTGTTTGTCGTTGTTGTAACAAATCCGCATTTTCTCTGTTTTCTGCTGACCCAAAGGCGATTATTTCCCCCGTCCAGCGCACGGGGATGTGCGGGGCAGGTCAAACGCGGCCGTGAGCAGCGGGGAGGCGAGGCTGGACGGGAACACCTGACGCCGGTGTCCATCCAGCGAGCCCCAAGGTCTCTCGCACAGCTCGCAGCCACAATTACTGGGAAAGCTCTCCCTTTGGAAAGCTCTCCGCAGCCGGCCATCGTGCCCTGGAGGCAGCTGCCGTTACCGGTGTCCAGAGGGCTGGAGCGAAGCTGCGCACTCGCCAGTCGGGCACGGCGCTGGGAGCAGGGCTGCTGCTGTCCCAGCCTAGGGATCAGGGCCATGTGAGCGGTGTGGGGTGCTGGCCAGAGCGCGTCTCAGCTCCCAAAGCAGCAGACGAGGGTGTGGAACGTGCTGCCGAGTGTTTTCTCCTCGCTGCCGCAGGTGTGCATCGTGCAGAAGAGAGACACGGAGAAGATGTACGCGATGAAGTACATGAACAAGCAGCAGTGCATCGAGAGGGACGAGGTGCGGAACGTGTTCCGGGAGCTGGAGATCCTGCAGGAGATCGAGCACGTGTTCCTGGTCAATCTCTGGTGAGCAGCTCCCTCCCCGGCGCCCCCAGTGCTCGCAGAGCCACGCACCCCGTCACTCCAGGGGTCTCGTAACTTCTGCAGCAGCAGATCGCTACAAATAGTGACATTTCGAGTTGCTCAGTAATGACTTCACTGTGTGTGCACTGGCAGATATGTCCTCATTTCTGAGCAACGTTTTAGGGTCTGATTTTAAACACCACTCCTCAAATCAGGTTGAAATCTAACAAATGGCTTGAGTCTGCAATGCTTGTGAAATGTATCCTGCCTAGGCAGTGCCAGTGGCAAAGGCTGCAGCCTGTCTCATCTGCCCTACACCCACATCGACCCCTCAGCCCAGCAGCATCCCTCGGTGTGCTTTGCACCACGCTCACGGGCCAGATAAAACACATTCCTTTGGAGCTCAGACACATCATTACCAAATTTTGCAGGAAAAGCTAATTTCCAGTTTTAGAAAGTAAAGCATTATATCTTAGGGTCGTTGGTGAGTTTGGGGTGAGCCCATGGCAGAGGCCTCAGGACCTGCTGCTCCAGGTGCTCTGTCCTTTCTTGGCCTTCCTGCCCAGTGAAGGGTCCCCTCGCACTCCCAGTGCTCGATGTGTGCCAGGCTGGTGGGGAGGGGAGACTTCTAAAAACAGAGAAAGTTTTATACCCGAGTGATGGAAATGGGTGATGTGTCACATTTGCTTTGTTGATCCATTGCTCCAGAATAGCCAATTCAGTTAATATTGATGTTTTTCAGTTTGTTGGCAATTGTAATATTTTTTCCAACAAGCAATGAGATTCTGGAGAGAACTTGCTCTTGTAGCAAACCCTTTCAGCTCAGAGTTTTGGAATAAACCTACATTTAAGATGGGAGCAGAAGTGAGTGATTCATAAGTATTATACAATCCCACATACTCTTTCCTTGGAAGTGCAGTCACCAAATATAACAATGAGCGTTGTTTTGGTGTATCCCCACTGCTGTCAGTCTCCCGTGGGACCCACGGCAGATTTAGAGAGGCGGTTTACTCCACAGTAAATATAAATCTCTTTTTCGGGTTTATCTGGTTAAATTAGCAGTTGTCTTTTCCAATTCATCTTCAGGATAGGCTGAGATATTTTTAGTAGGTTTATGAGATTGTTTGCAATTGAAAATGTGAAGTTTCTCTGAAGTGTCTGGCTGGCAGAGCCTGAGCTCTGTGCTGGTGGGCTGGCATGGCACTGCTGCTTGGGGACAGTGACAGGGTGAGCAGGGGGACATTACCTGGGACACTCATCTCTTCCAGGGAAGCATTGCTTAGGGTAAGAATTGATTTGAAAAACAAGGCAGCATCTTGAGCTGGAGTTGCTTGATTGTGGAGGTGCAAGCAGCAAAGCTACATCTTCAGTTTTGGGCCCATCACTGCAAGGACCTGGAGGGGCTGGAGTGTGTCCAGGGATGGGAATGGAGCTGGGGAAGGGTCTGGAGCCCCAAGAGTGGCTGAGTGAGCTGGGAAAGGGGCTCAGCCTGGAGAAAAGGAGGCTCAGGGGGGACCTCGTGGCTCTGCACAACTCCCTGCCAGGACGGGCACTGAGGGGGGGTCCCAGGGAACAGGGACAGGAGGAGAGGGAACGGCCTCAGGCTGGGCCAGGGCAGGCTCAGTTTGGATAGTAGGGAAAATTTTCTTCTCCATCCGGTTGTCCAGCCTGGGATAGCTGCCCAGGGCAGGAGTGGAGTCTCCATCCCCAGAGGGATTTAAAAGCTGCGTGGATGTGGCACTTGGGGACGTGGGTCATTGGTGGCCTTGGCAGTGCTGGGAATGGTTGGACTCGATGGTCTGAGAGAGCTTTTCCAACACAAACGATTCTGGGGTTCTGTGCGCATGCTGGGACCATTTGCAGTTCTCCCAGGAGCTGTGTAATTAGGAGAGGGGAGAAGCCTGGCTGGCTTGGCAAGCCCTGTGAGGCTCAGCCTCTCCCTGTTCCCACAGGTATTCCTTCCAGGACGAGGAGGACATGTTCATGGTGGTGGACCTGCTCCTGGGCGGTGACCTGCGCTATCACCTGCAGCAGAACGTTCAGTTCTCCGAGGAAACAGTCAGACTGTACATCTGTGAGATGGCGCTGGCTCTCGACTACCTGCGGAGTCAGCACATCATCCACAGGTGACCGCAGGGCTCTGCTGGCAGCTGGGGGCTGGAGGGACCCCCCCGTGCTGGCTGAGGGCTGGGTTGTGCCGTCTGTGCTGGTCCTGGCTGCCCTCTGGCTGCAGGTCCTGCCCCCACCACTCCGAGGGAGTCTGGTGCTTCCCTGAGGGGCTGAACCTTCCAGGGCAGGTGTCAAAGCCACCCAGGGCTTCACACAAATATCCCCAGTATTGTGGTATTCACTTTCCTTGGAAATGAGGCCTGAACAAGTCTAAAGCTTCCAGTTTTCACCAAGTTGCCCAGGAAAAGCATATTTCTAGTCCATCATAAAGGGACTTCCCTTATGTTAGAGTATTTTTGTTTTATTTGTTCCTAATTTTTGATAGATAAACAGTGGCAGGATTTTTGTCATTGAGTCTCATCCCTAGTCTGCGATTCCATCTGCTGTAATCTTCCTTCTTTTCCCAGAGATGTAAAACCAGACAACATCCTCCTCGATGAACAAGGTAGGATCGCTCTGCTCCTCTTTGTTTTCTCCCTCATTCATTCCAGGGACAGATTCTTTATAATCCTGGGTACTGGGCATCATTTCACCTGGGGAAAGTGTGGGAAAAGCTGCTCTGCTTTTACTGAATCATGTTTGATGAACGTCCCTGTGCTTTGCAATGTGGGAAGGATCACCCAGCTGGCCTGCCCAGTGTGCTGTGGTCAGCACAGAATGGCAGCCCTGCTTCAGCCCTGGGAATTTGGAGTCACTGCTGTTCAGTGGCTTGGAACACCCTGGTCTGCTGGAAGCATGAATGAGATGATCTTTACGTCCCTTCCAACTCAAACATTCAGTGGTTCTATGATTGTGTTTCCCTGTTGTCTTTTGCTGTCGTTTCTGGCCAGAGCAATTTGGCCAGTGCTGAAGCTGCTGGGGGTTACTGGCCTGCTCCAAGTGTGATTTAAAACCAAGACCCACAGCTCTTTAATCACCTGGCCAGCCCAAATCCTGGGGAGCCTTTGGGATCTCTTACGGCCATTCCATGGGATCTGACCCTGACCTGCCCGTGACTGTGCTACCCTGCCTGCGGGCAGAAACCGATAAAACAAATGTGTTCTGACTCTGCATTGCCACTGCACTGCCATTAATTCCTTCTTAAAATGTGTCTTTATTTAAGGTCATGCCCATTTAACAGATTTTAATATTGCAACAATCATTAGGGACGGTGAAAGAGCGACCGCATTGGCTGGGACAAAGCCATACATGGGTAAGAAACGATCACTGCTCTCGTGCCTGTGCCCGCTCTGAGAGTGCTCAGCACACGCTGCCAGACGGGCCCGGGCTGGGGCAGGGGCTCCCAGTTAATTTAGGACATTGGTGGCTGTGTCCAAGTCGTGCAGTTGTTTGAAAAGGGGAACTCCCAGTGTGAAGGCATCGTGGCTGCCGTGTCACTCCATGCCCTCCCATCCTGTCCTGTCCTGCCCTCTGCATTACATCCTGTCCAGTCCCCTCCATCCCACCCTGCCCTCCC
>WEKY01056082.1:524281-548145 GCA_013390045.1 Picathartes gymnocephalus
GGGGCTTAGTGGGAGGGGGCGTGGCCGAGGCGCGTGGCTTCCCATGCGGGGGTTCTTGGGCGCCTCTTTTTAGGGAGAAAAAGCTCCGGTTTGGGTGTTTATGGGCCAAAAGCGGGGTGCTGAATCTCTTCCCAGGCGGGGACTGAACCCCCCGCACCGTGTCAAGTCCATTTCCATGACAACGTTCACTGAGGCCGAGGTGCTGTTCCTGCAGGCGCACGGCAATGAGGTAAGGCAGAGGCTGCGGAGGCCCTGCCCTCCCCATCCCACCCTGCCCTCCCCATCCCATCCTGCCCTCCCCATCCCTCTCTGCTCTCCCTCTCTGGCTCCAGCCTTGGACCTGCTGTCCCCTGGGGGCCCCGTGGCTGTGCTGTGCTGTGTTGGGAGGGCTGTCCCTGCAGGGCACATCCCAGTTCCCAGTGCTGGCAGGCACACGGCTGCTGCTGCTCCCCTGCCTCACACAGCCTCCCCTCGGGCAGTCGTGCAGAAAAATCACCGCAGGCATTGTGCACTGACTGACGTGAGATGCTGGAATAGAGAACAACAAATAACCTGTTGCGTGTTATCCCTTTCTGCTCAGCCCCGGAGATTTTCCACTCCTTCCTGAGCGGCGGGACGGGCTATTCCTTCGAGGTGGACTGGTGGTCTCTGGGAATCATGGCCTACGAGCTGCTGCGGGGCTGGGTAGGGCTCCGGCCGTCCCGGGCCTCGCACCGTGTGCCCTGGCTGTCCCAGGGGGAGAGGGGCCCCCTCACCTTTGTGCTCTTGTCCCCAGAGGCCGTATGACATCCACTCCAACAACCCCGTGGAGTCCCTGGTGCAGCTCTTCAGCACTGTCAGCGTCCAGTACTCCTCAGCCTGGTCCAAGGAAATGGTCGCGCTGCTGAGGAAGGTGAGTGGTCCTCCTGGGGTGGGTCTGGATGAACTCTTGGGTGAGTGGTCCTCCTGGGGTGGGTCTGGATGCACTCTTGGGTGAGTGGTCCTCCTGGGGTGGGTCTGGATGCACTCTTGGGTGAGTGGTCCTTCTGGGGTGGGTCTGGATGAACTGTTGGGTGAATGGTCCTCCTGGGGCAGAGGTGGGTTGGATGGCAGCTACTGTGTGGGCAGGACTAGCTGGGAAATTATCAGCATATTAATAAACTGCGAATAGTAAGAGTAATAATAATAATAATAATATACAAAAGTCAGACTGGGAGACATAGGGATGTTAAGCCTCGGGAAGAGAAGGCTCCAGGGAGACCTTAAAACCCCTTCCAGTGCCTAAAGGGGTTCCACGAGAAGCTGAAGAGGGACCTGAGACAAGGGATGGAGGGACAGGACCCAGGGAATGGCTTCCCACTGTCAGAGGGCAGGGATGGATGGGGCATTGCGAAGGAATTGTTCCCTGGGACAATGGGGAGGCCCTGGCACAGGGTGCCCAGAGAAGCTGTGGCTGCCCTTGGATCCCTGGCAGTGCCCGAGGCCAGGCTGGACGTTGGGGCTTGGAGCAACCTGGGACAATGGGAGGTGTTCCTGCCCGTGGCAGGGGTGGCACTGGGTGGGCTTCCAGCCCAGTCCAGTCTGGGACTCTATGATTAATTGTGTGTGTTGTGTGTTTATTATCCCTGTGAGAAGTTGCACGATGTTTGATAGCAAGGGAAGCAAAAAGGCTGGTTCTGGTGGGACAGTCAGATTCCCAGCTGGGCTAGAATTGTGCCTTGCAGTATCCCATCCTCTCCACGGTCATTGTCACCTCTAAAGGCAGCACCTCTGGCTGGGATGGCCGATGAGGTGACGAGCAGATGCTGCACTGCAGCACTGCCTGCTCCCTCTCGCTGGTTCTTTGGGCCTGAAGGGTCCCACGGGGTTGTGGGAGCTGTTGGGGGGTTCCAGCTCTATGGAATGCTCTGCTGCTTTCCTCATGTGCTGCTGGAGAAAGCTGGGATGTGTTGGGGCAGCTGGCTTAACTCCGGCTTGCTTGAGAACACGGAAAAGTAGCTGGTGAGTTTGCTGTAGGAAAGATACAGCCGGTGCCGGCAGCAAATAAGTGCCTCTGCTACGAGTTAATGTTGGGTGGGTAATTTGCATAATTAGATTCAGTTGAATGAGGAGCAGTTGCTGGCAGAGGCTGCGGCTGCCTTCGGCAGGTTTGCATTGCCATCTGCTGGGCAGCCGGGCTTGCAGGGAATGCAGCCTCTCACCGGGGATGTGCCAGCAGCCCCCTCAGCTGGGAGGGGTCCCCCGCGTCCCCCCAAAGCCCGGTGTCCTGCCCATGTGCGCCTTACAGCATCCCCGTGCTCGGGGGCTGCACCAGCTGCTCCGTGCACTGTCACCTTTGGCGTTAGAAAAAGACCCAGCGCTGACTTCATTTTCTGGAAATAGGGTGTAACCACCTCGGGCCAGTGTGTGTGGGACTGTGCCGCAGTAGTTTGAGGGAAAGCACTCCACGGGCACGTTATGGAGGTCCCACTGTGGGTGCCCATCAGGCAGGAGACCAGACACGCTCGGCTGCAGATGCCCAGCCCGAGGGGTCAGGACTCAAATCCTGTGTGCTCTGGGAAAATGGCAAGAACTGGTGCAGAGTGCAGGTGGTACCTGGTTTCACAAGCTTCAGAACATTTTCTGAGGTATTTTTCCTGCAGTAAGTTACCTATTTCCCACAGCAGAAAGGCTCCTTGGCGTGGCTGAACCACTGGAGCTGGCCCAGGCAGGCTGCTGCTCGCTGCCTTGTCTTCCTCCTCTCGTGGGGATGCTCTTCCCTCCAATGCTTTATCACCAATGTTCTTCCCTCCCCAGCTGCTGACAGTGAATCCTGAGCATCGCTTCTCCTGCCTGGCCCACATCCAGGCCTCGGCTCACCTGGCAGGCGTGGTCTGGAGCGACGTGTGCGAGAAGCGCGTGGAGCCCGGCTTCGTCCCCAACGTGAGCAGGAGTGACCCCTGTCCCCACCCCGAGCAGGGGCTGCTCCTCAGAGAGGAGGAACCACTGTGGGAGCAGAGGTTTTCTGAGGGGGAGGTGGTTTCTGAGTGTCTGCTGTGCCTGATGTGAGTCGTGTCGTGTGTCCCGGCAGAAGGGCCGCCTGCACTGCGACCCCACCTTCGAGCTGGAGGAGATGATTCTGGAGTCAAGGCCCCTGCACAAGAAGAAGAAGAGACTGGCAAAGAACAAGTCAAGGGATAACAGCAAAGACAGCTCCCAGTCTGTATGTGCTCCCTGGGGCAACATCCAGCTGGGAAAAGGCTGGATTTGGGCGGGTACTGCAGCTGTTACTGCCACACCGCAGGAGCCATGGGTTTATTTTGGTTGAAACATTTGCCCATTGGAGTCTTTTCAACAACCACGTATTCCTCTTATGGAAGTTTGACCAAACTTTCACAGTAGGGAGGTACTTTGGAAAGCGAGATGAGCAGCAGAGCTCTGGGCTCCCCGGTTTTACAGGCTGTGTCCCTGCACAGCCCCAGCACAGCCCCAGGGCACAGGGCAGCAGCTCCCCGAGTGCCTCTGCAGGGACTCCCACACGTGGGCTGCTGCGTGCTGGGCTTTCCCCACGCTGGCTGTGCTCCCTTTGGGCTGACAGCACTCCCAAAATGCAGGATACGTGGATCAATGCGTTGTGTTCATGTTGGGAGCAGTGTGATCCGTGTTTTATGGAAAACTGCTGCCGTGGATGGCACAGGCCCTGGTGAAAGCCACATGGCAGCCAGCCCTGCTGCCTCCAGCTGTTGGGCTGAGGTGCAGGGGCTGGGGGCTCCTGCACACAGCTGGAGGCTCCGGCACACAGCTGGGAGTGCTGGGGGCTGCAGGCAGCAGTGAGATGCAAATGGGGCTGCTTATGCACGCTTTGTTTTTCTTCAATAGGAAAATGACTATCTCCAGGAATGCCTTGAAGCTATCCAGCAGGACTTTGTCATCTTCAACAGAGAGAAGTGAGTGTGGGGGGTGCTTTTTTTAGGGAAGAATACTCCTTTTTCTGACTTCCCTTAGGAATCAGTGGCAGTGGCTGACAGGCAGGAGCACCTTGCTGCCGGCTTAGCCCCGGGTGACTGGTGCCAGCAGAGGAGCTCAGGTGCTGCCTGGGTATGAAAAATGGTTCTGGCCACAAAGGGAGGCAAGATCAGGGATTATTAACTGCTGTCAAATAAAATGTAGCAGAGAGACTTCTGGGATTTAACGTGTGTGTGACAGTGCTTCAGTTCCCCCGTGGCACTTCCTCACCCATCCTGCTTTTAGCAGATGATGTTTTGGGAAGTGAAGGTGAGGAAGGCTGGACTCAATGATGTGGAGATCTTTTCCAACCTTAATGATCCCATGAACCTTTTCTAAGTACTAAAGTCCCTGGTGAAAATCAGCAGGCAGTGAAAGTGCTGGATTAAAGCCCCTGCTGCCCAGGTTTGGGGCTGCTTGGTCCATCAGCAGAGCAAGAGGCAGGCTCCGTGGAGGAGAGGGGGTGGCAGGAGCCTGGCTGTGCTGTGGGTTCTTGTGGCCGAGGTCTGCGCGGGCTGAAGCCTTGCAGGCTGTTTGGGGCATTTCAGAGCAGTTCAGTGTGCTTTGCTGATAGTGGGCTCTGCCACGACCCGGCTGTGAGCTCTGGGAGGACTCGCCTTCTCCACGGCTCTGCCACGGGCACCTCCGGAGCAGTGAGTGGGCAGCGGCCCTCGGCCCTCCCTGCCCACCCGGGGGTGTGCCCCCGCCGGGGGGTGGCTGTGTGACTGCTGTTCCTTCTCTCCCACAGGCTAAAGAAGAGCCAGGAGCAGCCCAGCGAGTCCGTGTCTGCCTCCGAGAGCACGGACGAGGCCGAGCCCCTGCACATGTGCAGCTCCGTGTGCTCCTCGGGCAGCAGCTAGGCCGGGGCTGCGGGGCCAGGCTGCCCTCGCCCTCACCTGCCCTCAGGTGCGCTGAGCACCCGAGCCCGGCCCGCTGCCACCGGCCGACACCGGCAGCTCCCCTCGAGAGCTGCAGCAAACCAGAGCGTTCCCCAGGACTGCCCTCCGGGCTGTGGATCGCCAGCCTGGCACCATGGCAGAGCTGGAACAAACCAGAGTTCCCCAGGACTGCCCTCCTGGGCCGTGGATCGCCAGCCTGGCACCCTGGCAGAGCTGGAACAAACCAGAGTTCCCCAGGACTGCCCTCCTGGGCCGTGGATCGCCAGCCTGGCACCCTGGCAGAGCTGGAACAAACCAGAGTTCCCCAGGACTGCCCTCCTGGGCTGTGGATCGCCAGCCTGGCACCCTGGCAGAGCTGGAACAAACCAGAGTTCCCCAGGACTGCCCTCCCGGCCGTGGATCACCAGCGCGGCCCCGTGGCTGCCTGTCAGGGGAAGATAACGGCCTATGCAACTTGTCAGGGGAGGAGATCAGCTTATTTATTTAGTCTTTCTGTTTTAGTGTCGGGTTGCTGAGGTACACCTTTTTCATGCAGTGAGAGGACAGGGAAAGGAGCCGTGGCCTTGGGCCCCACGGGGAGAGACGAGGAGCAGGGCAACACGGAGCAGGGAGGAAGGACAAAGGTGGTGAGAGTCTGACTTTGGCATTCCCTGCTCGCAGATGCTGCTCTGGGGATGGGCAATCCCTCTGCAGAGCACAGCAGCCCCGGGGCCTCTCTGGCACCAGCTCCTGGGAGCCTCCAGCTGTTTGGTCCTGCAGCACAAGGATGTCCCAGGCACCTCCCTGTTCTTGTGTCACCTGTCAGTTCCTTTCCCGATTCGAGGCAAATAAATGGTTTTTTGTGCACTCCATGGATTCTTCAGGGGCTGGGTAATGGTTCAGTGTGTATTTGAGATGTAGAATGCGTTTAAAATATCTTCTTCCTTGGGGTGGCTGCTGCAAGGCAGTGAGGAGCTGTGGGATGCATTGGAGGGTCTGACTCCATGTGCCTGCGTTTGCAGGATGACACAGTTTATCACGGGCTGAGGTTTTGTTGGAGGCAGAGTGGGTGGCCTTGCAAGGCTGCTTGGTTATGAAAAACAGGAATAGTGTATTTCACCCTCTGATTTACTTTATTTTCAGTGTAAAGTACAAGTACTGTATATAATTTGCCAATACCTGTCTTAACTTCTTACTAAGATGGGAAAACTTCCCTTGCTCCAGCTGTGGGTGTTGCCTTTCTTGTTGCAGGGGCCTTCACTATATTAGTTGTTTGACCTGCTGCAGAGTGGTTTTTGGTTACTGTGGCTGGACCTGAGCCCTGCAGTGCCACACGACTGCTCTGGTGGCCCAGGTGTGTGGTGGGACCACAGTCACCATCAAACCATCCGCAGCTGTTTGCTGCCAGACACGGGGGGGCTGCGGTGTTTGCGTCCTTACTGGGTATTCCTAACGCAGAAAGGGATGGGAGATGCTCGTAACGGGTCAGATTCTGCCAGGACCAGTTTTGTTGTGGTTTTTGTTTCCATGAATAAACCAGAAAGGCGGAATGGTACAAAGTGATCTGACACAAGCAAGGACACAGCGTGTGTGTCTCCCACAGTTGTATGTGGGATTTAGTGTGTGGCTGCAATTGTGCAGACGTGTTCTCATGGAAGTCTTCAAGAGTGTGCAGCAGGAGGGGAGCCAAAGCTCTGCGTGCAGTTGCAGGGTTATTTTCAGGGCAGAGCCGGGAGATGCTGTCAGGCCCAGGGGCCCTGGTGTCAGCCATGGGTCCTGCACACCCCGTGCCTCGTTAGGAGCTGTGTTAATGACGCCTCAGGGGCTGTGGCCAGTCAGTGAGCGAGGGCTGAAATCAGTGTGTCCTCCTGCTCCTCCTCCCAGCTACAGGAGGGCACCAACCGGGCTCTGATCCCAGGCTGTGCGGGGGGAACCTGCCCCCTCTGCCCCCCATAGCTTCCAGTCTCTTTACTGGGTACCAGGGAGGCCTAATTCCCTTCTCTCACCTGTCAGAGCTCACCTTTGTGTGTGGGTGGGCCTCATGCTCTGGCCCCTTTGCTGTGCTGGGCAGCCCCTGCTCTCCACAGGGGCAGCCTGGTCCTCTCCCCGGGCTCTGTGCTCACCTCGTGTCTCCATCCCACATCTCTCAGCTGCAGCACCAGCTCTCTCCTGGCACAGCAGATGAGGCTCAAACCATGCATTTATCCAGGAGTTAGAAATTACAGGTGATTTACTCCACGGGTGTGGGTAGGGTTTTACAGTGAATTCCACTGCACTATTTAGCAATTTCTTGTAAATAATGGCAAAATTTTGGACTGTTGGAATGACGAGGAGCGTCACTGACTTTTTGACCAAACCATCCCATAGATGAGTGGTGAAGATATATCCTATTCAGCCAGAAGCTCTCAGGCCAGGAGAGCTACAGAACGTGTGTAATTGAAGTTTTCATTGTTTTCCTGAGGACAAGAGACAAGTGGGCCCTGAGGTGGGGGTTGGTGTGTGTGGGGAGGAGCTGGCTCACTTCTGACACTGAGGTTTCTCAGCCCAAGCCCTCTCTGTGTCAGCTGCCTGTTCCACTTGCAGCACCCCTCTCCTTCAGTGCATCGTGCAAAACAGCTCAGCAGCACCTGGCAGAAACCAGGAGAGCTGCTGGGGGGATGCCAGGGAACAGCTGCTTCCCAGGAGAAACACTCTGGATGGATGCTGGCTGTCTGGGAAGCACCCCTGGGATCCAGCAGTGCTTCTCCAGGGATATACTGGGGACAGTGCTGAACCCAAACCCCTGAGAACAGCACCGAACCCAAACCCCTGAGAACAGCACCAGGACACGGCTCTGGGATCCTTGCGCTGGGTGGGAGAGACACTGTGAACACATCACTGGAGTGCTCTTAAGTCATATTTGGGCATAACCTCAGCAGAGCCCAGCAGGGACAGGGTTTCATTCACACCTGTTTGCACTCAGTCCCTGGAGGAGAAATGGCATGGGAAGAGCAATTGGAAAAGGGATGAGTGATGGGAAAGAGCTCAGTGTTATTGTCAGAACCCCTGTGCTGGGTTTCAGTGCTCTGGGGACCCCTGTCCCCCCTGGGCCCCCTCTGAGCCCCTCCTGTGTCCCTATTGCTGTGTCCCTGTAAGGAGGCAGTGCCAGCTGAGCCGAGTCCTGTTGGCCCTGCACAGCTTTGTGGCTCCTGCCAGGCTGTCCCGTGTCCAGCTCACCCCATCCACAGTGGAGTCCTGGGCGTTTGAGCCTCTCCCCTCCCCGTGCCTCTCCCGTGGCTGTTCTGCTCCTGTCCCTGGCCGCTGGCACAGCCTGCGTGGGGATGGGGACACAGCCCTGGGGCTCTGGTGGGGTTGTGGTGCTCATGGTGGTGCCACTGCTCTGGCTGAGCCCTGGCTGCTGCTGCTGAGCAAACCTCACAGTGAAGTCGTGATGGAGCCCTGGTCCCAAATCCCAGCTTGGAAGGTGTCACTGACAGCTCTGGATTGCACCTCCACTACAGCCAGAACACAGGAGTTTTCTGTACATACGTATTTAAATACCTGTATTTTTTTGTATGACAGATTTATACAGTGTGTGCCATTCTCTGCTGTGAAAAGTCTACAGCACCTATAAATTATTCTCCTTTAATCACTTGCCATGAGATTGTTTTCTTATCTCTGTTGTGTTAAGAAGTTTTGCAAAGTTGCATATTTTTGTTTGCATTGAATTCCACAGCCATCAGTGGGAATTTTGTGCAGAAGACAAATGCCAGGTCAGGTCCTGATGGTTCTTCTGTTGCCAATTCTCTATTACTCCAGAGCTTGCCAAAAAGAGTCTAAGAGTAATAAAATAATAGCAAAAATACCAGTAATATTGACTTGACCCTGGACAGTGCTGAAATCTTGCTGCCTTGGGAGGGTATTTTTAAAAACTATTTCAGTGCAGATATATGTAAATATATCTTTGTATTTTATGTTAATACATTCCTGTAATTTTCTCGCATGACAATTTTACCACGTCACAGAATATTTAAGTTATGAAAAGGTTGTGTTTTTGCAGATACTGCTGGAAGCCATTGCACATGTGGAGTAATAAATGTGTATTTTTAACATTGCCAAGGATTTGGTGTCATTTCCAGGGTATTGAGCTGTAGATGCAAGAAGCCACGGAAGCATCCAAATGCTGGAATTCTGGAACCCAGCCAGAACCTGGGCTGGTGGGGCACTCCCAGCTACTGCAGAGCCGTGTGGGAAGTGCCTGAGGTGCTGGAAGGGGAACAGCAGGATCCAGGCGTGTCTGTGTGCCCCTGCCAGGGTCAGCCAGGGGTTGTGGTTCCCTAGGGCGGCTCTGGCTGCGCACGGTGGGGCTGCAGGCGCTGTCCATGGGGGCTGGGGGTCTCGGTGAGGATGAGAGCCCCAGGCGTGGCCGCTGGCCTGGGCCAGCTCTGCCCCTGCTGCCATCGGCGCTGGGAGCACCAGGGTGAGGCAGAGGGGCAGGGGATGGTGGCAGGACCCCGACCTGGCTGCGACAGGCAGGGCACACCAGCCACGGCTCACAGGGGTTTGGTATTTCCCTGCACAGCCCTGGGGTTTGTATCTAAACCTCAATCAAAGCAGCCCCTGGAAGTGTCAGGAGATGTCTGCTTTGTCTCTTTGATGCCCCTCAGTGCAGGAATGATTTATCTCGCTCACCATGTGCTGCTCACTGGTTGCAGCGCAGACACAGCTCCCAAAGCTGCTGCTCACCTCAAAGGAGCTGTGGAGGCTCCAAACAAATCCGTTTCTGAGTCTGGACTGGTCCCTTCTGCACAGCCCAGGGCTGTCACTGAGGTGTCTCTGGGGTGGCATTCCCAGGCTCCGTGGGTGTCCCCGAGGAACCAAGGGCACCTCAGAGCTGGGTTGTTCACTACGGGGGGAAAGGTGAAGGTCACAGAGTGAGGGCAGCTTCCCACACACAGCCCTGAAATACCAGGGGAGGACAAGGTGAGGGACTAAAACGCCCACAGCAGCCAGGAGTGCTCAGTGCCTGCCTGCCCTGTGCTGTCACCACTGTGCCTAAACCACGTGAACTGGAAATGACCCTTCCGGGCTCATCAACCAGCTTTGTCTTTCTCACCTGCTGCCATTGATCCTGCTGCTGATCAAGGTGCTGGATGGGAGGTAAATCACAGAACCACAGAATTCCAGAATAGTCTGCATGAGAAGGGACATTAAAGCGTGTCCCAGGCTTCTCCAAGCCCCAGTGTCCAGCCTGGCCTTGGGCACTGCCAGGGATCCAGGGGCAGCCACAGCTTCTCTGGGCACCCTGTGCCAGGGCCTCCCCATTGTCCCAGGGAACAATTCCTTCCCAATATCCCATCCATCCCTGCTCTGAGGCAGTGGGAAGCCATGCAAAATAAAAATAAAGAAAAAAGATGCAATGAGCGTGGAAAGCCAGGGATAAGCACAGGGATAGTTCAGTGCCTGTCTGCCAGCTCATGTGCTCCCTTAGGAGCACGGCTGTTCTGCAGGGAATCGAGGGTCCATCCCCAGGCACAAGAGGGTGGATTTGGGGCTCCTCCCTCGTGGCCGCGGTGCTGCAGAGCCGGGCATGTGCCGTCAGCCAAGGGCACGGAGCGTCCCCTCGCTGTCCCTGACCCAGAGCCTGCAGGAAAGCTGTCCAAAGGAATTAGGGCCAGAGACAGTGTGGGTGCCATGGGAGGGGTGTTTCCCGGAGGCTCTGGCTCCATTAGCAGGCGGCTGCAGGGCTCGGCTCAGCCTCTCCTGGCTCCGGGAGAGCAGCGGAGATGCTGCTGGCTCTGATCCCTGCATTAGGAGGAGGCTGGGGCAGCTGTGCTGGCTCTGACAGCTCCCTGACAGACGGGATAAATCCCTCTATAAGGGAAGGGCTGGCAGGGTTTGAGCCTTGGGCTGGTGCAGAGGGACCTAAACTGGGTGATGTGGCAGAGGGAACGGTGTCTCTGCTGGGTCCTCACCAGCCCAGGGGGCCTGGCATGAACCAACTGAGGGAAAAGGGACATTCACAGCACAGAGACCTCAGAAGTCCCCTTGCTAAGTGCTTACAAGCTAGTGGTGTCCATCACCCCAGGGATGTTGGGGTGATGGGGAGGTCACTGCCATCACACTGTGACTTCTATCTCTCCCATTCCTTACGGAGTTCGTACTGCTGTAACTTCAGCTCTATTCAGAAAGAAAAGAGATCATAAATAGTTTGGGTTGGAAGGTACCTTAAAGCTCATCTCATTCCGCCCCCTGCCACGGCAGGGAGACCTTCCACTAGATGTTAATTGCCTTGGTGCAATTTCAGGGAAAATCAGAAAATCAACAACTGAAATTAAGTTAAAATTAAATATAAAACATCTGAACAAATGCATTCCCATATGCTTGATGCAGAAATTACTGCGGCATTAAGCTGTGAAATGTAGGTCATATCAGATAATAATAAAAAAAAAAACCAACTAAAAATTAAATCCCTCTCTGGTTTATGTTTGTGGGTTCATTCCTAATTCATGGACTCATGTATCTGGGGCTGCCATATGTGTGGTTCCAGCTCCCACTCACAAATCAGATCCCTGCTTGTGCCACCACAACGCCTGCTCCCTTTCTCGTGCCTGGCTCAGACAGAGCTGGAGACCCAAGCCCGGCAGTGCCTGAGGGAAATCGGTGTCTCACAGACACGTCACGAGCTCTCACTGCCACCAGAACCCGTGTGGGCCTAGGGGGGAACCAGCCCCCACTCCTGGAGTTGTGGGTTTATCTGCAAACCAAGGGGCAGGCGGCTGCACAGCCCCGAGCACGGCTGAGGACGAGGGTGGGACTCTGCCCACACTGCTCCTGATGAGCCTCTCCCCGCTCCAAGGGTGGCACCGTGACTGGCAAACCAGGGTGGGATGGTACAAGCCTCACCCAGGAAAACCCAAAGGAAGAAAACAACAAAATGGACTCGGGGGGATCAACCACTTCCACCACTCCGTGGTTTCCAACCAAGTTTATTCCAAGCAAGGAGCAGGCAGGAACGGACAGCCATTCCTGGAGGTACATGCATGGCTCTGCAGCCACCTTTAAACAGAATAACTGGGCTATAATAATCTTCATTAAAAAGTGTGTTGCATGCACCTGGCCTCCAAACGAGCCCTGGGATTGGTTACTGGACTCACACTCAGTTCTTGAAAAACTGTATAAATAATTTTAAAAAACAAGGCTGACAGAAGGACACCAGCCCATGGCATGGCCAGGTCCTGCAGAGGCAGCAGCACTGTGCCCCGGGACCCGGGGCTGCACCCGCCCCTGAGCTGCGACCACCGCGGGACACACGGCCAGGGCGGAGCCCGCTGACTGGCAACCATGAAGTGCTCATCAGCTGGAAGTGCTCTGCTGTGAGCGGGCAGTGGGTGCTGCTGGAAAAGGGCTGATCCAGCCTGGATGTGCCTTCATTCTGCCCCGGCTCCCAGGGGCCCGGCCGGCCCCGCAGCCCTGGGTAGGTGGCGGTGCCGCATGCACAGGGAAGGGCTTTCCTAGCAGCTAGCAAGGAACACTGACAGAGAATCCGGCTGGGAGCGCTACCTCAGGGACCACTCTACTTTCTACCTACGAGGGAAGGGCTGGCGCAGCTGACGGGCGCTCGCTCGCCTGTCCTCCCGCATGGACAGTGACCCAGCGGCCCCTTCCCGCGGGGCTCGGCGGGGACAGCGCGGGCACAGCGCGGGGACAGCGTCAGGACAGCGAGGTGATGTTAGACCTCCCGCCCGGCGGGGCCATGATCTTCTGTGCCGTGCGACGGGCAATGTGGTCATCTGCCTGGGACCCTGGGGGAGAGCAGAGAGAGGAGCAGTCCCACTGCTTTAAACGCCTCGACCATAAAACATTTCCCCATTTCCCCAGGAAATACTAATAGTTTCATTACATATGATTTGGGACACTCTGCTAACATAGCAGAGTTTGGAATGGCTGTATTTGCCTGAACTATTTCATTTTTCATTGCTTCTTCCTGGAAGATGTTATAAATGGCTTTCCTATAAATAAATTTTGCATATAATTAAATGTGGGGCCTGGTAACATTTATCAAACAATATGGGACCCATCTGATCCTACCAGCTAAAAAACCATTGTGGAAGTCATTTTAGGGCAGAGCACTGGCTTTCCAAGCTCCCGACAGCTGCTGGGCAGGTTTCTGCAGGACGAGTGATGCTGAACCACTGCCTGCTCTGGCTCCTGCAAACAGAGCCCCTGCCAGGCTTTGTGCGTTGACGTAAATCCTGCAGAACGTTCTAGAGCTTTCTGAGCTGCACTTGGTCCCTTGGCCGCTGCCACAGGACGAACTGAGCAAAAACCAAAGTTTCTACAGGTGAGGCTTGCCCGGCCACTCTCCCCACCCCGAGCGTGCCCGGGGCCCCACGTACCGGACAGGCTGAAGCCCGACTGGTGCAGGTTGCGCACGGGCGGGGCCGCGGCTTTGCCGGCGCAGGGCGCGATCCGTGACGCCGCGCTGGGCACGGCGGGCCTGGCGCTGGCCGGCACCTCGTGCACCGGCCCGTCGTACATCCCCCGGGGCACGCCGTGCACCTCGGCCAGCTGCGGAGCGAGAGCGGGGTCAGCCGCGGCCGGGGGAACGGCCTCCCGCTGTGCCAGGGCACAGCCAGGCTGCTTCTGCAAGGGAAGGGCTGCCCAGCCCTGGCACAGCTGCCCAGCCCTGGAGGGATGTCAAACCCGTGTGGGTGTGGCACCTGGGGACATGGGCACTGGTGACCTTGGTAGTGCTGGGAAATGGTTGGACTTGACGGTCATGAAAGGACTTTTTCAACCTGGCCTTGGACACCTCCAGGGATGGGGCATCTACAGCTTCTCGGGGTGCCATCCGCACCCTGCAGGGAGCTGGCACGTCCCCACCCTGCCCTCCAGGCACCCCAGACACCCTGAGGCACACCAGAGTTGGGGCTCCTGCCTCCACAGTTACTTTGGGTTACTGATTCCTGCTCTGCCTTTGTGCAGGATGCAGAATTACAGCGTCTACAACAGCACAGGGGAAAGGGAAGGAGGACAGAGTTGTTAAGAAGCTCTTTACATATTTGCATGTCTTTGTGACTCTTTAGAAAGCTGTGCCAGCACACAGGAGGGTTTATCTTACTGCATTTCCAGGGCCTATGGGATGTACATCCCTCACCCTCCAAGGGCTGCAGAGCAGACACTGGGAATACAGCAACAGGAACTTCTCTGGCACAGGTAGGAGAGGAATTCCTCCCTCCACCTCACTACAAACCAAAAACTTTGCTAGAAGTCATAGTTTTGCTTTGTAGCATTTTAATAGGCCAATAAAACTGTCATTATTAGCTCTAATACTAAGAATTCTTGACTGAGGTGCCAGGCAGTTACACGACAACACACAGAAAGAAACAGCATGAATAATATTCCTGCTGCTGCTGCAGGTTTGCCATCACAGTGGCCCCAATAGGCTAAAGCAGAGAGATTGTGATCAAAATACAGGATTATGGCAAATAAAAATCTCCTTACCCTGTTTCTTGCCTTTATCCTTTTATAAACGAAGTCAGGGAATGTCTTCCTAGGGATGAAGCGACCTGAGCCCTGGGTGACACACAGATTTCCATCTTCAAGGACAACTCTTCCCTGACTTATGACCACGGTTGGGGCCCCGTGGCACTCGGTGCCCTCAAATATGTTGTACTCCACGTTCTGGAAAAAGCAAACCCCAGTATTCAGTGCCTGCAGGATTTAAGAGGAGGCCAACAATGCCCCCCATTTTTGTACGCTGCTCCTCGTGCACCATCAGGCAGAACTAACTAACCCCCCATATTGCAAATAACAAGATTCCAATGGGAAGCAAACTGGAATGGAGAAAATAAACCCTAAACCAAATCATATTAAACTACAGCAATAGTTTAATATTTTTATTAAATTATATTTATATTATTATATTATTTATATATATTCAATTTATAATATTTAAATTATGTATGATATTAAGATTAATACCATTATATATTGAACAATAGCAATAGTTTAATACATATTAAACTATAACTAATACACATTACAGTTTAATATTAAACTATAACTAATACACATTACAGTTTAGCAATAGTTCAATGCTTCAGTTCAGCACTTACGTTTTTCTAGTCCACTGCAAATACCTTGACCTTAAGATTTCCATAGCAGATGCTGACTGTCTTGGAGTGGTCACTCAGTACCAATCCCACCCTTTACAGCAACAAAAGGATATTTTCCTTGTATTTTTAAAAGCAAATGCAAGGTCCTTCATCACCTTACCCACACAGACAACTCCTCCCCTGCTGAATGATCCGACCTTGCTAAGGACATGCATTGCTTTCCAGATCTCTTCTGACTCTAAAACCAGACCCAGAAAGTGGTTTAAAAAGTATTTTACCAAATTGTGGGTTTTTGCTGAGATGATCTTGGTAGCCTTGGGGTTCCAGAGCACCAGGTCTGCATCAGCACCCACAGCCACGCGCCCCTTCCTGGGGTAGCAGTTGAAGATCTTGGCAGCGTTGGTGCTGGTCACTGCTACGAAATCGTTCTCATCCATCTTCCCGGGGACCTGGGGAGGCGATGAGGAAGCACCACAGGTGGACACGGCCCCGTGCCTGCCGTGGGCCCTCCCCATGGCTGGACCTGGGCTGTCCCACTGGGAGGAGCTGCCAGACCCTCCCTGTGCCCATGTGGGGTCAGGGCCTGCACTGCCACAGGGCTGTGGTGACAGGGACAAGGGGATGGGGGCTGAGCCGTGGCCCTGTGGGCTAAAGGATAAGAGAGACAGGTTTTATTTCCTCAGACTCCAAAGCTTGAAGTCTCTAAAAACAAAACCTTCACTTGTTGGCTCTGGCTCCTGTACAGGCATCTCAGGGTCACTGAAGAGGGTAAAGGACAGCACAGTGAAGAAAGACTGGAAGTGAACCTAACCAGTGCTATTTATCATCTTCATTTGTCATCTTAAGAAAAATTCTATTTCTCTTTGAACAAAGCCCACCTAAGAGAGATTTCAGGGTGGCTTCTGCAGTCTGCACAGGGACATCTGCTCAGTGGGATGCAGGATAAAGCCCCCCGGGGATGCTGCCAGCAGGGAAGGGTGCACTGGGGTGCAGGGACACGGGCTGATCCCACCCTCGGACCAGAGCCCTGCTGCCAGGCAGACACTGAGGTGACACGGAGCCTTGTCCCTGCTGCTGGGGCCCGGGGTGACCAGGCAGAGGGAAGCACGGCCACGGCCATGTCCCACGGGAGAGACACCCTCTCCCCATCCACTCCCCAGGCCTCTGGTGAGCACGAGGGGACAGGAACACGTCACCCTTGGGAAAAAGTGCTGCAGAGACTCCCTGGTGCCTGAGCGAGAGCAGAGGGCGGGCCCCACGCAGCAGCCTTTGAAGACACCCTGAAGGCGTTTGTGTGCCCCAGTCTCTCGTGAGCAGCTCTCTGAAGCTGCAGCAGTGTCTAGGCAGTGTCGGCACTCTGGCTTGTCTGAATTAACGAGGCTGTGCCAGCCTCCAGCACGGGCACAGCTCCCGTGTGCTCCCATGCAGCCCCAGCACCTACCACACACTTCTCCCAGACCATGGACAGCCGCTCCTCGATGCCGTTGGTGCCCTCGGGGATGAGGGTGAAGTTGTCCTTGCCCACGGCCTTCTGCGCGGTGGTGAAGGTGCAGTGGGCACTGCCAGTGACCTGCAGGTCCCCGCTGGGGGAAGGACAGGGCAGGGGTCAGGGTGGGGGGCACTGGTGGCACCCCCAGGCCGACAAAGCCCCCCTTGCTGGGCAGATCACGGGGGCATCAATGGCTCGTGGGCTTTGGACCCCACAGGCAACGCCAGGGCTGTAAATGGCATCAGGTGGGTGCGGGTGGGATGCAGACAGGACAGGTGTGCCCAGGTGCCCGTGTGGCGCGGGACCCACCTGGCCAGCAGAGTGCTGAGGTGATCCGGCGTGGTGGGGTCGGGGCTGATGGGGGGCGAGGTGACGAAGGCGGCGGCTTTGGCCCAGTTCTTGCTCCAGTAGTGGGAACCATTGGTGCCCAGGCTGGCAGTGATGGGCTCCCCGTACACCACGGTGCCTGCGGAGCAGTGGGGCAATGAGGGGGTGGCACCACGTCCCACAGGTGGCACCGACACAGCCACGGCACCACTGTAACCACACACCACAGTTCCACTTCGTTCAGCATTCCCAGCACTTCAGATTCTCACTAATGCTTTAGATTATCTCAGATGACTGGGAGACGCTGTCAAAGCAAGTCCTGGATCTGTCTGTTCTCTCCTTGCACCAGGCACACATTCCTACAAGCTGTCATGCCTTGCTTTAAAGCAAACCCCTGTGTGTCTGACAGCCCCAGGCTGGGGGAAGTGGTGACTGTGCTCCCCCTTCCACCCTGCTCCCCACAGGATTGATCCCAGGCCTTCCCACTCCACCCCCAGCCACAATTTGGAGCTTGCTGCACATCTGTTTTTCATTCAGTTCACGCCAAACGATCACAAGTGGATTATTGCCCGTTTCTCAGCTGTGTCTGCCGAGATGGAAGTGTCACAGTTTCCAGCACATCCCCTCCAGTCTTCCCAGCTCCAAGCAATTAGCTTTGGCACACCCTGCCATGGAAACCAGCAGCAGCCTCAGCACCCTGAGAGCGTGGGGGAGCTCAGAGGGTCAGGACCTCTCAAACCTCACAGCTCAAATGAGATTCCTGGCTGGATTTAGAGGCTCGGTTATTGTCCGAGCCAGTGCACTGGCAGTGCACAGTACCTTTCCTCTTGGCCTGGGCCAGGACGTCTGCGGCGCCCCTGCTCATGACCTTGGTGACATAGAGGGGACAGTTGGCCTGCCTGGCGATGGTGATGGCACGGAACACGGCCTCTGCCTCCACCTGCGGGCACAAGAACACGGCGCAGGTGTGCAGCACAGGAGTCCCGGCCCCGCGGCGGGGCCGAGCTCGGCGCCAGCGCTGCCGGCATTACCTCCTCGGGCCGGCTGAGGACGTGTCCCTCCGGCCCCGTGATCCCCAGCTCCAGCAGCCTCTTCTGCTCCTGGGGGCGAGGAGGAAGGAGAGAACAGTCAGCGACGGGCACAGCCTGCCCAGGGCACCAGGGGACACAGCACACCCTGTCCAGAGCCACCCGAGGGCAGGGGGAGTCATGAATGCACCCGAGCAGAACCACGAGTCCCCGGGACACCCCACTGACCACTTCCCAGAGACCTGTCCGTGCTCCGGAACTGCTCCTGCACGGGAGCTGCTGTGTCCCAACAGCACCTCTGGACCTCCCACCCCTCAAACCCACGGCTCTGGAGGGGGGGACTCGCGCCCATCGCGGCTCACGCCGAGGCTGCCCCAGCCCTGGGGCACGGCTCCAGCAAAGGGAGAGCTGCTTCCCACCACCTGAGCCTGCTGGAGCCGCTCAGGAGCTCCTGGAGGAGGCAGGGATGGGCACAAGGACGTGAGACTGTCACTGGGGTGCAGTAAGCGCCACCTCTCCCCGGCATTCCTGTCCCTTTGCACTTCACCATGTGGCACAGAGGAAAGGGAACCCGCGCTGACAGATGCTGAGATGAGCCCTGGGATGTCCCAGGTCACTCACGTGGCACCTGAACGCAGATGTCCAGCACACACCCCACCCTGTCCCCTCTGCGCTGCTCTGTTTCACGTAACCTCTCTGTCAGCTGGCACTAATGCAAGGATGTCATCCAACCCCACGGAGCAGATCCCACAGGATCCTTTAAAGGACCCTGCTCATAGAGGATGCTTATTTGTCTTAATTTGTATTCTTGTCACAGATCTCCTCCAAGTCTGTCCCCAAGGCTTAAGTGTCACCACGCTGGCAGCTCACAGAAGCACTGCTGCAGTTGTGAGCTGCCTGGGGTCATGTTCTGCTCCACGGCCAGCTGAGGAACAGCTTTCTAGATAAACGCCCAGGAGGTGGGAATTAGCCTCTGTCCTGTTTGTTCGAATAAACCCATTTGAAGGATTGGATCTGGCTTTCAGTCTAGCCTTCCTCCCACACCAGACTGAGTGCTGGCGTGACTGTGAGCTGAGGGAACTGCTGCTCCACCTCCACCTGGTGTATCTGACTGAGGCTGGAGCCAAGACTGTCCTTTCTAGGGGTAAAAAGGAAAGATAGGGCCCATGAGCAGAGGCTGTGACACAAAGGAATTCCCGAGTGCTGATGGTGGAGTTAAACGCTGCCAACATCATGGACATTACTGTAAAAGCCTCAAGCCTCCTGATTTTCTCAAGTACTCCAGACTCCTAAACAAGACAAATAATGGGATAAAGCACCACTTAAGGCAGTCAGTCATCCCTTAGGACCCCCCAAAGTGCTTTTTGGGAACCCAGGCACTTGTGAAGATCCACGAGGACACTGATAATTGCACAGGACACCCTGATCCTCCTGCACATTCCTCTGCCTGCACATGGGTCCCATGAGCCCCCTCCCTCCAAGGCTTTGGGGCACCAGCTCCTCCTGCAGGAGCAGGGGCAAGGGTTCTCCTCCCTGGTGCCCTGGTCACCCCGAGGTTTCAGAGGACACAAACATGAGACCTCCTCGATGATGTCCCCGTTCTCCGCGTGCACTTGGGCGATGGCGCCCAGGTCCCGAATGATGCAGAAGATCTCGTACATCTGCCAAGACACAGCAGGTCCCCAGGTCAGCCCCGTCACCTCCCACGCTCAGGGTGAGACCCTGCCTTTCCCTGCGTGCTGCTGTCCTACCTGGCTATCAGTGCACTGCAGCTTGTCCTTGTAAGCCATGAACACCAGGAAGGAGTTCACACCTTGGAAAAAGAGAACGACACGTGTGGCTTTGTCCCTCAGAGAACTCACTGCCCTGGTGTGGGCTGGGCAGGGGTGGCTGAACCAGGGCGTTGTGCTGGTGAGGGTTAGACTGGAAGCAAAGCAAATCCAAGGGCTGATGTGGGAAAAGTCCCCACAAGCACTGACTCCAAATCTTGGCAGTTGTGAAAGACAATAAACCCCTACTTTTTGGTGCACCTGAACCAAAAAAAAGAAACCCCTGTGGTCCATGTCTAGGGTTAGGTGCCCTCTGTGACTGGCTCTGAATGTACACTCAGCTGCCTCACTCCCAGGCTGGATTTCCTCCAGTGGTGGCTTCAGTCTAGGGCTTATCCTCAAATTTGGACAAGGAATGGAGGGACAGGACACAGGGAATGGCTTCCACTGCCAGAGGGCAGGGATGGATGGGACATTGGAAAGGAATTGTTCCCTGGGAGGGTGGGAGGCCCTGGCACAGGGTGCCCAGATTTGCTGTGGCTGCCCCTGGATCCCTGGCAGTGCCCAAGGCCAGGCTGGACACTGGGGCTGGAGCAGCCTGGGACAGTGGGAGGTGTCCCTGCCATGGCAGGGGTGGGATGGGATGAGGTCCTTTCCAACCCAAACCAGTCTGAGTTGCTGCTGTATTTGGTATGGATAGAGGCAATAAGCAACACCAAACCGTGATCAAATTACAGCTGTATTTCATCTGTGTTCCAAGGAACAGCTCCATTACTTCAGCCACTCTGCATTTTAATAGGAGATTCACTGCGAATTTCTATGGTAATTGGCCAATTAAAGCCTTGCTTGCAAGACTACGAATTACACTGAAGACATTTAGCTCTGCATTAGCATATCTGAAGGAAAATGTAGTTCCAAACATGGCAATAGGTATTAATGAATGCATGAATCCCTGCCGAGTGGTCTACTTTCCTGCTTTCCAGCAAGCCATGTCCCACGGATACCTAGGGATGCACAGGAGTTACAGGCACAACGGAATCCCTAGGGAATGTTTAAAGCTGGGTTTTCTTCTGTAAGCCCTGTCTTGGAGGTTTTTATTTAAATGCTTTTTTTTGGACATCCAGCAGCTCACGTCAGGGTGACCAACCCTACCCCTTAGTTTCCAAAATCCCTTTCCATGACCAGACTGCCAATTGCCCAAAGGTGAGAGCACAGACCCAGATGTTATGGCAGGAACCTGGTGCCATGTCCCCATCCCCAGGTCTCTCCTGGAGGGCCAAGGATGGGAAGGAGGGCAGTGCCCCGTGTGTGTCCCCACAGTGCTGGGTGCCAGGGGACAGCAGTGCCTCCACCCTCCCCCAGGGCCCTGCAGTGACCCCGACCCCTGGGGGTCCCTCTGCCCTTACCCTTGTCCTTGACCAGGGCCTCCAGCTCCTCCCTCAGGCTCTCGTGCCAGCGCGGGATGTCCACACTCAGGCCGTAGTCACAGCAGGCCTGGCCATCGGCACGGCCACGCCACTGCTCGTAGGCAGCCAGGAGGCCACTGCCCGTGTCCGGGCACACGTGGTCAACTGTGGGGACACGGCGTGGCGTTAGGGACAGGGACACAGCTGGGCATCACGTCCCTGCCACTGTGCCACTGCTGCTGTGGGCACGGACACTGCAGTGCCAGCTCGACCTATAACACTGCTCAGTGGGTAATGCATCTCCCAGATAAGTGACACAAAGGGAACGAGCAAACACCAAATTATGGCTTTTTCATCTTTTTCTCAGCCAGCACATCACCGTGAGTGGCTGGTGACAATTCTGCTCTGGGACATTTCCCATGGGCAGCACCCACTGCCCATCACTTCCCTCAGCTCTGCTCCCATTGCCTGCAGCACTGGCTCTGGGCTCAGTAGGGAGCTGTGCCAGCACTGGTGACACTGGTCCTGCAGTCACATACTGCTGTGGTTCTTGGGAGTGGAATAGGAACAAAAGAGAGGGCAAAATTATTTTACATTAACACAAAAATGGAGCGTGTGCTTGAAGCTGAGAAACTCAAAAAATCCCCACAGCTGCAAAGCTGTTAAAAACATATTAAAAGGTGTTTCAAGTGTTCTTCTGTTTTGCTCTCTGATGAGGCGAGGCAGGGGCAGACACGTATTTTTAACATGGGTGTGCATTTTTGATATCTGTGTGCAGCAAGGAAAGGAGGCTCTGCGTGGTACACAACACCCTCAATCAGCTTTGTGACGCTTCGATTTGTCCAGCAGAAATTCACATTTCTGCACCATGAGGGTAACTAAACACCCCTGCAGTGCCTCAAGGCCTGGTGTATTTTGCAAGAAAACCGAGCAGCCCGTTGGGACGGGCTCCCCCTTACCGATCATGGTGGTGCCTCCTGCCAGCGCTGCCTTGGTGCCCTGGAAGAAGCCGTCGGCCGAGCTCATGCCCATGGTGGGTGCCTGCAGCCTCGTGTGGACATCGATGCCCCCTGGCATCACCAGCTGCCCGTAGGCATCGATGGTCCTCGTGCCACCAGGAACCAGCAGGTTCTCTCCGATTTGTCTGGAAGGAAAATCAACATCTCCTCTTAACCAGCAGCGGCTTTGAAGTGAGGATGCCAAAAGAACCTCTGTTGCTCCTCCCCACCTGCCAGTGCACTGCAAGCCTTTCCAGCTGCAGAACTACACCAGTGTAGCTCCTTCCTGACACTACTCTAGAATGCTGCCTTTGTTTTTTGAAAAGATTTCCGAGAAAAAAATGATGGGAAGGAACCTTTTTCAAATCCCAAGACACTGTATCATTCTAAGAAATTACATTAGCAAATATAAATTTTTAACTTACTTTATTAAGCCATCCTCCACATAAACGTCTGCATAAAATGACTGATCATCGTTGACAATTTTTCCTCCTTTGATTAGAAGCTGGTCACTCTAATGGGAAAAAAACCACAGTTTTTAAAAGATTCTTTTGTTTGGATTCCACTTTACTCATTCCAAGCTTTAAGAAAATCTGGGTTTAATATGTTCCCTCCAATCACTCAAGTTCAGTGACTATCCAGACTATTCTACAGCTGCATTTGCAAGGGGAACCATCTGAAATTGTCATTTGGAGCACAGATCTGTGAAGGGTGGCAGGAGCCAGGGTGCATCGCTGAGCCTGGCAGCCCTGGGTACCCCCAGCTCCGAGGGCTGAGCCGTGTTCCTGCCTCCTCCCTCAGCTTCACTGCATCTCATTAACCTGGTAATTTACTGCCGTTCATTCGTTTTCACAGTCTCCGCAAAGGCAGATAAAGCCTCGAGGACTCGCCTCACTTCAAAGCCAGACACTGGCACAGTTTTCAGATTTGCAGGATCTTCACCCAGAATCTTTAACTAGGAAATTTAGGAAGCAGCGGCACTGATGTCTGTGTGGAGCTGCAGTCTAATTTCAGAGGATTCCTTTCCTGCTCTCTTGTGTTGCTTGAAAAATGATTTCCAGTGCTGAAATGGGCAACACAAAGAGCACGGCCTGGGCACAAAACCAGCCGAGGGACGCCGGAGCACGTGGCAGCACAGCCTGGAGATGCTGCACCACCAAGCGCCGGGTCCCGAGGCAAAACTGCCTAGAAACATTTTGGGGCTTGTTTAAAAGAGCATCGCTGGCATATAAAAGGAAAATTAAAGAATTGCATTCCTTTTTTTTTTTTTTTTTCTCCGAACTGTCAAGGATTTATTGTGTCTTCATTGTTTTCCCTTGTCCCATAACATCAATCAAATGAAGCCTCAGTGTTGCTGCCCACGGGAGAGCCTGACGGCCCCTCCCCTTGTGGGGCCCATCTTCACCCCATCCTTACCCCAACCCCATCCTCACTCCGCCCTCACCCTCATCCTCACCCATCCCCACCCCAGCTGCAGCCCCCACACCCAGGATCCGCTCCCGCAGCCCAGTAACGCGGCTCGTGCCCGGCTCCCGCACCCACCGGGCTTTTCCCAAGGGAGTTCTGCCACGAGCCAGCAAAACGAGAAAAAACAAAACACAAGGCATCGCAGTCGAGGGATTTGTCCCGACTCCTGCTGGGAAGCGCTCGCGCCGGGACCGGGGAATCCCTTCCCACGCAGCGCGGCCGGGGAGCTCCGGCGCGGGGGACAGCGCGGGGGCCGGGGGAGCCGCGGGGGGACCGGGGAGCCGGGCGGGGACCCCCGCGATGAGCGTGGAGGGGCAGGAACACCCCAGAGTTGGGAGATGCTCTCACACTGCCAAACCCATCCCGCGATAAAAGCGTTCCCGAAGCTCATCCCCCGCCCCAGCGGCACGGGCAGCCGGGGCACGGCGGGGTCCGCCCG
>WEKY01056082.1:558539-595427 GCA_013390045.1 Picathartes gymnocephalus
AAAAAAAAAAAGATTACATCTTGATTTCCTGAATGTAGCTTTATGTTTTTTCCTAAAACTGGGCTCGTGGGATATTCAACAAAGCACAGGACATACCCTTTGTAATGAGGAAATACCCAGGAACAAACCACTTCACTTTCATTCATATTCATCTTTTCATGATCTTCTCCTCTGGAACTCTTCCCAAAATCTTCTTTCAAGACAGGTTTTTTGAGAACAGTGGATAACAAATACGAATGTGTGGCATACAAACAGGGCACGGGCACTTCTACACAGAAGCAATTTGCCACCTGCTTAGCAGGGAACCAGAATCAATTCAGTGCATCTGAATTTGGTGATGGTGCTCCTGTCAGAGCCTGGGGCTGGAGGAGAGGGAGGAGCAGAGTTTTTGGCTTCCTTTGTGGCTCGGTTCTGTCCTTTCCAAATGCTCCCTGGGGATTGCAGGGGTGCAGGGGCTCCCAGCCAGCCCAGCTCAGCCTCACTGAAAGTCCCACAGACTGCAGCTCCCACGGCCAGCAGCAGAGTAAGAGACATCTGTGGAGGGGAGGAAAGGGCAAAGTCTCTGTGTGGGTCTCGGGAAGCAGGGCTGTCCCTCTGGGGAGAACAGCAGGAGCAGCTGGAGAGGCCTCAGGGGGCTGAAATGAGAGAGAAAAACCAGAATCAGACAAAAGCCCACCCAGGGAAAAATAACATTCACAAAACTCCTGTGAGCTCCTATTTGTAATTATCTGCTGAATTGTACAAGTGATAAAAAAGGATTTGTGATGTATTCCGCTTATGTTGTTAGTGGGGAGCGTTTCCCTCCACGCCATCCTTGCCATGGTCATTTCTGGCAGCACACAGAGAAATAGGGCAATTTATCCCCTATTTACACGGGAAAAAGGGGATTCAGGGAGTACCTGGAGCCCTAGGGCGCAGTGCCTGAAGGAACACACCTTAAGAAATGCCACGTTCCCCCAGAGCCACCTGGCTGCTGCCCTGGAGGCAGGACAGGCTGTCTGGCTGTGCAGGGAGAGCAGCTGAGGCTTTCCATGGACTTCCAGCGAGGATCAGCTGGAGCAACCACTGACAGTCAGAACCACCCCAGACTGGGATTTTTCCCTGGCTTGCTAGAGGTTTCCTTGCCTTTAAACCTACTTAATTTTCCCTTGTCCTTCCCTCCAAAGGAGGAAATTCTATTTGACAAGTTTTTGCCTGCTGGTGCTCAGGTTTCACGTTTTTTTAAAGGATGTGGAGATTTCCATTTTTGGGCTCTCTGGGATGCCCAAGAGACCCTCCAACCCTGCTGATACAGCAAGAGGAAGGCTCTGATGCTTTGTGAGGAGGAGAGACCAGAGCAGACCTGTGGGCTTACCTTGTGCATGTGGCCTGAAGGACTATGACCAAAGAATGAAAGCTAAAGAGAAAAATAAAAACAAAAATAAAAACTGAAAAGGGGAGGGAAGAGAGGAAAAAATGGAAGAGAAGAAAGAGATTAAGAGTTTACAGTGTGCTTAGCTGAGAAATAAGCTGTGGTTTACAGACAGAGTGCAACAAAACTCTCAGGCGAGAAGAAATATGGAGTGTGAAGTAAAGTCCAAGTGCTCGGGGCTCAGCTGGGCTCACGAGAGCTCCTGTGTCCCCTGGGCTGGGGACAGCGATGCCCTGCCCCTCTGAGCCCAGGCAGCCACGGGCTCAGGGGAAACGGGGGGCAAACATCAGCTGAATCCTTCTGACACCCCCAAACAGCCCGAGCCCAGACCTGCTGAGCTCTGGGTTCAGCCTCCGGTGCCAGCCCAGCCCAGCCCCTGCTGTACCCGGCCCTGCCAGCTCACTGGACAGGGGTGGCCTCAGCTGAGGGCAGGTCTGGGGTAAAACACGCCGCTTTGGCTGCCTGGAGAAGCTCGATGACACAAACTGTGGCTGCAGGTGAGGGGGGAGAGCAAAGCCCTGCATTCCTGCTGGGAAAGGCTGCTCCCTGCACGGCGTGAGCAGGGGCTGGGGCTGGGAGGGAGGCAGGGAGCAGGGAGCAGGGGGCCCAGCCCCTTCCCCAGAGCTGCTGCTGCCCCCAGCCCTGGCCTCTGCCCCTTCCCAGGGCCACGGCCCCGTCCCTGCTGAGCCCTTCTTCTGGCCTGCACCTAGAGGCAACAGGAAGGAAGAACTCAATTTAACCCGTTCGCCTTCCCCCCTCAGAGGGGCTGGTGCAAATGCAAACTGTTTTCCTGGAGCTGTCCCCCCTCCTCACTGCTCTGCACACACGAGCTCTCCCTGAGGTTGTTTCCTTGGCCCAGGTGAAATGGAGAATGGTCATGAGCACACACAGCAGCTGTTCCATCTGCACGACCTTACCTTTTCCTCTAACTCTTTTATTTGTCTTTTTTGGCCTTCAATTCTTTCTTCTAGCTCTTTAATTCTCTGTCAGATTTCAAATAAAAAAAAATTTATTAACCAACCGAATACAGATGTACCCAGAAGACGCATTAATTTGGGGGACACAAATTGTACGTGCTGTGCTTCTACCAAAGGTAAATTGAGTATTAAGCTGCAGGTGAGTCCTCTGTGGTTGTCACCGCGCGTGACAAAGCCAGGAAAAGCACGATGCCCTGTGTGCAGGGTTACCCGAGGCCAAGCAACGCCTGCCCCGGGCACAGCCAGCTTGGGACAGCTCCAGGAGGAGAGGACAGTGCTCCCAGCGCCCCTCCCGAGCCGCGCTGCCCCGCCCCGGACCCACCTGCTGCGCGTGCTGGATGAGCTCCATCCTCTCGCGCAGGATTTGGGCGTCCCTCTCGCGCAGCTCGCTCATCACCTGCCGCTTCCACTGCTCCACGGCGCCCTTCAGCTTCTCCTTCTCCTCTTCTGAAAGAAGGTCGGAAATTTTGGCTCCAGCTTCTTGCTGCAGGGCATCATAGAGCATGGCTTCTAATTCCAGAATTTGCTAATCAAAAACAATATAAAGCTGTCAGCTCGACCTTGTCCCTGGTCGGGGGAGGAGTTTGTGAGGAGCATCCGACCCTGGAAGGGAATGGGAGCAGTGCAGGGGCTGTGTGCCGAGCCTCCTGCATGGGGCAGCAGGGAGAGCTCCATCCAAGGGGAAAATCCTTCAGGCTGCCTTCCTCCTGCAGGGCTGTGAGCAGCACCGGGACCGGGACAGCCTCGGGCCCAGCCCAGCCTGCCCCAAAAACACGTGGGAGTCAGCTTCTCCTTCCTGGGGATGGGAGATGGCCGCGGGGAGAGCAGGGAAAAGGAAAAAATGTAAAGGAAGGGGGAAAGGGAGAAGGGGGAAGGGAAAGGGAGAAGGGAAAATGTAAACAGGAAAAGGGAAAAAGGAAAGACGTTCATAAAAGACTCATTTTGCGAGTTACAGATATTTTTACGTGTGTTTTTCATTCCCTTGGTTCCCCTTCCCCAGCTCTCCTGCCACCCAGCAGAGCACACAGCAGCACCACGTTCCTGCCAGAAGGAACAGCTCCCAGCCTGTGCGTGCACCATTCTGTGCCAACCAGTGGCAAATGCCTCAGGGGAGACATTCCCAGCACCTCCTCTGGCACAGCTGCCAGCTCCAAGAGGGTTTGTGCCCAGGAAAACGACCCTGTCCTGCAGCTGGGCTCTGCCCCTGCCAGGCAGGGGGATGGACCCTCTGGATTCCCTGAGATGGAGCAGTGTGCAGGGAAGGACTGGGGAAAGGACTTGGTCCCTGAGCCTGGCACCTCCTGGGCCGGCTGCTGCTGCCAGCCAGTGTCTCCTGCCCTGCAATCCAAGATAAGGGCTGTTCACCAGGCAAGCCCAGAGCCAGCTGGAATCTATTTCAGCAGGTTTGATCCAGAGCAGGAGAAAAGGCAGGAGCTGGTGGCACCTCTGCACTCCCCTTGCAGAGCTCTCCAGGGCCTCAGCAGAACCCCACTGCAATAGAATCATGGAATTGTTGAGGCTGGAAAACTCCTCAGAGTCCCCCCGTGCAACTGTCCTCCAGCATGGCAAGGCCACTCCAAGCCCATGTCCCCAAGTGCCACATCCACACGGCTTTCGGATCCCTGCTGCCTCGGGTGTGCTCGTTCAGCTCAGTCCAAAATGAGGTTTTTCCAGCTGAGGCTGCTGCTGGGGTTTGGTTGGGTCTCAGCAGAGGCAGGAGAGCAGAACGCTCCCAGCAGAACACCACGGCAGGAGCTGGGCTGCTGATAACCACTGGTGATCACTGATGATAACCACGGCATCTCCGTGGGCAACAGCACCCCAGATCTCAGGAGAAGATTCTGCTTCTCACTGTAAAAACACCACCAGCACCTCTGTAACCTCACCCCAGCAAAACGCTGCAGTTTGGGATGTGGATTCCTGCTGCTCATGGACACAGCCATCAGGTGCCTTGTGCAGGAGGAAGGGCAGGGAACCCTCCTGGAGCCCAGAGCAGCAGCAGCAGCGTCAGCCACGTCTCCCTGGAGCAGAACCCCCCTGCAGCAGGCAGGGCTCAGCAGTTCTGCCTGCTGATCTTGTTGGCTCTGCTTCAGGGGGATCACGATGAGCTGCTCCTCATCTCCAGGGGCACAAAGGAAACACGGAAGTGAAGCGAATTCTATAAAGCAAAAGAGCTTTTCCCACTTGAATTCCAGGGCAGAGCAAAGCTTCCTTGCTGCTCGCAGGCTGTGTTTGTGCCCTGCAGCAGAGCTGTGCCTGGGACAGGCGTGTGGGTGCCTTCAGAAAACACAGGAAAATGCAAATAACCCTCAGCCCCCTCTGCACACCCTGCACTCACTGCTTCCCTGGAGCAGGCCCAGTCTGCAGCTGCACAAACTGCTGCTCAGGACAGCTCAGGGCAGAAAATCTTGGAATCACGGAGCCTCAGGCTGGGGCCTTAAAGACCCCAGATCTTGTTCCATCCCCTGCCACGGGCAGGGAAATTCCACTATTAATCTAAGGTGTTATAGGGCTGAGACCACAGGTGAGGGGGCTTTTGGGCTTTCCAAGGTTTCCACTGGGTGTTGGTTCCAGGTAGCTCAGCATTTGGCAAAATCAGCCTTAAAAATCTCCCAATGTATGGAGCAAAAACTCCCCCAAATGGTTTGAGAGGCAAGTAGACAACAGGATGCAGAAACAGAGGCATAAATACTCATTGCTCCTCAGAAAGTGTGGCTGTGCTCTAGGTTTATATAGGACTGGAAAAATGAGATCAACTGAGAGAAAACTTTATGCCTTTTGTGAATATATATATATATATAAGAAACTTTTCTCTCATTGATGAAAACAAGGCATCTGATTACTAAGGAGATGGGTGAAATGCCTTAGGATCTCCTAATGATGAACCTGAATTAAAAGCAGTTTCATTTCAAATTTACACATCCCAGAACACCTCTAGCTGCTCTGGTTACAGAGGCTGTAATCCAAAATCCAAGGAAATGTCTAGGCTACAATATTTTTTCTTAAAAAAGTAAGACAAGTTACTGAAAACGTCATTTCCTGATCAGTCCTTCACTGAAAGTTTGGCTGAATTAAAACAGGTGTTGAATACATTAATGTTCAGGTTCTAGCCCTGCAAGGGCCACGCAAACCCAGGAATTTGTTCACGAGGAGTCAGGGTGAGCTCGGGGTGCAGAGGATTTGTGGGACTCTCGCCCTCGGGGCGCTCCAGGAGCAGCACCGCCCCAAGCAGAGCTCCCAGAGCTCCCAGGCAGTGAGAGTTAATGCAGGAGTCCTCGCTCAGCGAGCACTGAGAACCCTCACCTTGTGAGCCTGGTCCAGGGACTGTTTCCTGAAGTCCAGCTCATCGTCCAGGTAGCCCTTTTGCTTGCTGAACAGCTCCTGGGGACCAAGGGAGGGGCTGTCAGTGACCACCAGCGCCTTGTCCCCTCCCCGGCCCCTCCCCTGGCTGCTCCTCCCCGGTACCTTCTCGTTCTCCAGGTCCAGCATCTTCTGCTGCAGTGCAGACTCGGTCACCTCGATCTGCTGGAGCCACTGGGGGAACAGAGAGCAGAGCCCAGCCTGAGCACAGCCCGGGCTCAGCCTCCCCTGGCACGTGGGATGTGTCAGCACATGGCAAGCACCACCTCAGTAACAGCAAAATTAACTGTACCATTGTGTTTGTACAGCAAAATTAACTGTGCCATTGTGTTTGTACAGCAAAAGTAACTACACCATTGTGTTTTTCTTTTCTATGTGTTGGAGATGGAGAAAAGCCATATTTCAAAGCCTGGCCCTTCCCTTCTGGCACTGCTTTGAGAGCTCAGTAACATTGCAAATGAAGCGCTGTCTGCCTGCATTGCTGGCTTGCTACCTTCAGTGGGACAAAGCCCAGTGCAATTGCACATAAAGCACCACGGCTTTTGGTGTGGGGCTGCCACCTCCCTTGCCAGTGCCTGCTCAGAGGGGCCAGATGCTTTCCAGACACACAAGGACCAGGAGAGGGGCTGTGGTGTTACCTTCTCAGCCAGTGTGAGGACAGTCCTTGCCTGGATGATGACCACCTGCTCCTCGTTGGTCAGATTCTGCACCAAAAGCAGAGCACAGTTACAACAAATCCAGTGCCCTGTTACTAACCCACTGCTTGGGCCACTGCTGTTTCAAATACATCTGAAATTAAATATGTTCGAGGAACAATAAACTGAGGCAGAGAAGTTTGATGCTGTAATGCAACACCCTTGTAAATGCCATTGTCACTGTTCATTTCCAATCCTCATTATACATAATTCTTCCAAAATTCTTGTATTTACCATGAAGAAAAGTGGCACTGGATCTATTTGTACCCAACAGGGAATAAGCACACATTTAGATGGGACAAGATCAAGCTCAGCACAAAGAGCCGGGGGTAGAAGAGCAGCAGTGCTCATCCCATGCACCGCCCTCACTCTGCGCAGCCACGGGATGCTTTTGGGAAGCGTTTATCGAGATCTTGGCTATTCCATCCATCTTTTGCTGCTTTCTCAAAGAAAGCAAAGTACTGGAACTGGGCTTTGCATTTCATCCCAAGGTTCAGTGTGACCACAGCCCTGGGGCTGTGCTGCTGCAGGAGAGCCCAGGAAAAGACACCCAGAATGAACTGTGTGTGCAGTTATTCACTGCCACCTGCTGATGAAGAAGCACCTGCAAGTTCCTTATTCTTTGCTTCTTTTCACGCTGCTGTTTTAACCTCTTGTTTAATATCCCAGTTACTACCAAGGGTTTATGGGTTGTTAGACAAACTCAAAGCACACAGCTGCTGAAATGCAAAAGCAAAGCAAATGCAGAGCAAGCGAATCCAGAAACCACGTGTGACCAGTGGCCAGAAAACCCCAGACACCAAAATTGTTCTCCAAATAACAGAAATCTTAGACGCAATACAGTGACACCGAGCCCCTGCGTTTCACTCTTCAGCTGGCAGCAAAACCTAAAATCGCCAGGAAATGCTTTGCTTGTAGCCCAAAGCAGAGGCAGGACAGGCTGTGCAGCACCACACCAGGACAGCTATTCCCCAAAGCATGCACAATTTATTAAAGGAACATACACTTACGGCGTTATCCCCTAAAATGTCCAGCTTTTTCATCAGCTCTGCTACCACAATGTCCTGACAAGAGAGAAGTGGAGAAGCAGGAGTCAGCAGAGAGCAGCTGGTTTAGCTGAGGGAGAGGAGGACGGGAAAGGAGAGTCCCTTACTGTGACACCTTCAGCCTCGCAGTACACCTGCAGAGGGCTTTTCCCCTCGGTGAAGGGGCCGTGGTGGAAGGTGATGGCAGGGGAACGCCTCTCTCTCTCCTGAAAGGACAGGAATTCCTTGGTCACCCACGCTGGGCTGTCACAGCACAGCAGCATGGGATGGTCGGCGTTGGGAGGGCCCGTAAAGCTCATCCCACTCCACCCCCTGCCACAACAACCCATCACCAGCACTGGCCCCAGGAGTGTGGGGTTCTCCTCCTTTACCAGGACTCTGCACGGAGCCCCCGGGCCTCAATCCCTGCACGCCGCCCCTCTCCAGAGCTCCCAAACCCGCTGTGCCCAGCTGGCACAGCCCAGCAGCGCTGGGGGTGCCACAGGTGCCCACCTCCAGCTCCAGGATCCTGAACTCCAGCAGCTCATTCTGGTCCTTCACGTCCTGGACGTCGTGTTTCAGACGAGCCTCCTCGGCTTCCATCTGTTTTATCTGCCAAAAGCACAAAGCAGCACGGCCTCGTCACTCTAAACTCCCTGAGAGGTGCCTGTGCTCAGGTGGGGTTGGGCTCTGTCTCCAGGCAGCACTGCCAGAAGGAGAGGACATCGCCTTGAGCTGAGCCAAGGGAAATACAGGCTGGAGATCAGGGAAAAGCTTTTCACAGCAAGGGAGATAAAGTATAGGAATGCTCTGCCTGGGGAGGGGGTGGATTCACCATCCCTGGGTGTGTTTGGGACAAGGCTGGATGTGGCACTCGGGGCCAGGGGTGAGTTGAGGTGTCAGGGTTGGGTTGGACTCGATGATCTTGGAGGTCTCTCCCAACCCAGGGATTCTGGGATTCTGTGTCCTCAGCACTGCAGGGAGCAGCATTCCCAGGCCAGGGCTTGGGGCAGGGCAGGGCTGAGGGTCCGAGCCCTCCCTGAGCTCTGGGGACACAGGGCTGTCCCCAGGGCCACTGTCCTCGTGCACCTGGCACCAGGGAATGCCAGAACCCCACTTTCCCAGCAGCTTTGTAAGGGTCTTGTATTAAAAATGAATTATTTCCATCAGGGCTGTGCAATACAGGTTAGAGCATTGCACCTCCTGCATCCCTCAAGACACAAATATTGTTTGAATAATACAAAGAGAGAAGTTGAACACCTTTTCTACCAGTTCCTGATTTCTTCTGTACAACGCCTGCTTCTCCTCAATCCACTTCATGTCCTGGAAATGAACAACACTGCAGGTGAAGCTGCAATGTTTAGCACCAGCACAGCTGCAAGTATTGCACTGAGTCTCACACACAGAGGGACAGAATAATGAGAGCTGAGAGACTGTAAGCCCATTCCTTCCTGAAATAACTGCCTAAACTAAATTTGCCCATATAATTTTAACAGATCTCTAGAACACAAATGGAATAAAAACATTCCAGTGATTAAAAAACTCTTTTAGGTAAAATCTGGTTTGCATTAAAAGGGATATTTCCAGCCGTGTGTTTACTAATAAATTTTTGTTTTGCTAAATACAAATCACATATTTCTGCAAATCAGGCAAACTAAACTTTATTTGGAAGCTAATCTCTTAGTTTGAGGAATATATAAAAACCAGAACATTGTTTATCAGCAAGAGCAACAATAAGAGGTTAAGATGGAAAGGCAATGATCAAATGATTTAATATTATTTTATAGTTCTCAAAAACGTTTTCTGTTTATTTTTCTTTTTTTTTACTTTGTTTGGTTATTGGGGGTATTTTTGCCTGCAGAAGAGCTACACAAGCTGTAACCAGCCTGGGAACCTTTCTGCTTCCCCAGCAGAGAGGTGGGGAAGGGGCTGGAGTCAGCATTACCTGTCCCTGCTCAGCCAGAGCCTTCTCCAGGTCTTCTATCTGAGCCTGGGACCGGTGTATTTCTGCTTGGAGCTGCTCACGTGTCTGTGGGATGTGAGAGAGAAAGAAAAAACCCAGAAAATCAATAGAGAATAATTAAAAAAATAAATTAAAAAAAATTTCAAACCTTCTCCAAAAAACCAAACCTAATGCAGGTACAGAAAATATATAAAACACCAAATGTTTTTAACAAATGATTTCGAAATTTCTTTGGCAGAATAAATTTGCAGCTGAGCACAGAGTATCGAATAAACAAATGTAATCAAATCAAGTCTGGGAGATAGGATTAATGATTTTGGGATTTAACTCAGGATTAACAAAACAGCAAAGCAGAGCTGGCTCCTCCCAGGCGGTCCTGGTGGGCTGCAGCCAGAACCCCCCTTTCTCCAGGAAACAAATGAAAATTATTATGGCACAATTCTGGGTGCTCCTGGTTCCCGGAAATCTGGGGGATGTTAAGAACTCAGAACAGACCCCACATTACAAACTGGCAAATTTCATTGGCCTTTGTGCCTTTAGTGCCTTAGAACCTTATTTCTGATTTAGTGCCGTATCTATTTCATACCTGTGTCTCATTTTTTACTGTATTTGTAGCTTCTTGCTTACTTAAATAGACACCACATTCCCACAGGTGTTTTCTGGAGAATACATGTAACTATTGTTAGCTGTTTTGTTTGTTACATACTCTCACAGGACATTTTCTTTCCTTGAACCATTCCTCTGCTATTTATCCTGTTATTTACACTGAAAGTGATCTTGTTTGTGTGACCTCCTTTGGCTCCCTATGGAAAAACTAAAATCAAGTCCCTCTCACAGCTGGGCACGCCTTGGCTCACTGGGATTTTCTTTCCAGGTGATGTTTCAGAGCAGATTTGCATTCTGGGAATGTTAGTTTTTGTGCCCTACACCTTGACCCACTCCAGGTGTTCCCGGATAACATCGTCACAGAACAGATGTAGGAACAAACGAAGGCTCTGCGGGCACATTTCTCCTGTTAAACAGCAAATTTGTCCCTTTGCTGACTGCAGTCGCCCTTGCAGGTGGGGCACGACCCGCCCTGCCAGCCCTTCAGAGACTCACGGAATGGTTTGGGTGGGAAGGAACCCCAGATCCCCCCCAGTGCCAGCCCTGCCATGGGCAGGGACACCTCCCACTGTCCCAGGCTGCTCCAGCCTGGCCTTGGGCACTGCCAGGGATCCAGGGGCAGCCTCAGCTTCACTGGGCACCCTGTGCCAGGGCCTGCCCACCCTCCCAGGGAACAGTTTATTGTTCTGTCACTCCTTGGAGCACACAACAAACTCATAACAAAAGCAGCACTTCAGGCCAGCTGAGCCACAGGGACTGTGCGAGGCAGAATAGCACAGGGCACCCTGCGATTTAATTAACGGAAAAATCTCAGCTATAAGCCTTCTAAACACTTTATGAGGAATCATGTAATCTCTCCGAGCCCAGAAGGAATTAAGGATTCCTCAATTCCACGCATTATACATTTAAGGCTATCTGTCCTAGTTCTTTACAGAGAAAGAGCTTGATTTCAAGGATTTCCCATGAAACATTCTCCCTGGATTTCCCTCAAGCTGGTCAGAGGTGAAAAGCCCGAGCTGCAGCAGAGGTGGATTCCCAGCAAACCCTTCCCAGGGAGCCCGGCAGGAGCCGGGGCACCTGGAGCAGCCCCAGGGGAGCTGGGGAACAATCTGGGCAGGGAGAGCTGGATCTCCCAGGCACCCTGCCAGTCCCAACCCCTCCTTTCCGTGCAGAATGAGCCATGCAGACCTTAACTTCTCGTTCTGCATCCAGGGTGCCCCCGACCTGCTCCTGCAGCAGGGCATAGGCGCGCTGCAGGGCCTGGTACTCCATCGTCAGCTGCCGGAAGCGCAGCTCCGTCTCCTCCTTGGCCATGCCCTGCCAGCACAAACAAAGAGGCCATTAGCTCTGTCTTCCCTTAAAACTGCCAAAACTGTCACTTCGGAAATGCAGTTTGGAAGCATGGTACTAAAAATCTTGGTCAAGTGCCCTCAAGCCGCTTCCTCTCCGTCCCCTACGCTTCTCTGGCACACACTTACCTCCAGGAAATGCAATACAGAAATAAAAATACAACCCCTGCCCTGGAAAAATCAAAGCTTACCTTCCACATAACACACTAATGACTGCACCACCCTTTCTGACTGGAACAGGGAAAATCGTCACGTTAAAGGTGAAAATGCAGCTTTCTTTAACAACAAAAGGTTTCCAATTCGGAAGGGAAGCCAAGCCTGACAGCCTCGCTCAATTATTAAAACACGAATCCAGAGTTAGTAGTTGTAGAAGTGGTGACAGCAACATGAAAGGAGCCCTTCATCTTCTTCACCCTCCTTACAATATCCAGGATGGAATGCTTTCATGTCAGGCTGACTGGAATATTTTACTCAACATGAAATGGAATTACATTGCTGGGTGCATGCATCAGCTCCCCACCGGCTGAGCAGGGGGAGGAGTGTCAGTACAGGAACGAAAAACCAACAGGCTCACACACACACACAAGGGATCCCCCATTTCCTGCGGTGCCCCACACACCTGGTACCCAGCACGTGTCTCACGAGGCAGTGAGGAGTGTGCAGGTTCCCTCCTGGCAGATCTCATCCCACACCTGCAGCCAGTGCACCGTGAAAAGGCTGCACATCAGCAGTGGCAATTCTTGTTTATTGCAAGGTTCTTGCTAAGCCCAGAGCTGTGCAATGGTCCAGTGATCTGACACACCCTGGGGAATGCATTTGGAGGGAAGCCCTGGCAAACGCACAGAATAATCCCTTTAATTTGCGTTACATTCCTGTGCTCTGCTCGCAGAGTCTCTGGAACCCAGCCTGTCCAATTTCTCAGTCTTTTTAGACCTGCAAACCTGCTGTAAATTTAATATTCTTAGGACGTGATATTTCCAGCTTGGCTGGAAGTCGTGAAGTTACTGAAGACCTGAGATTTAAAGATACTGACCGATGTGCACGGTACCAAATTCTACAGAAACGTTTCATTTTCTGGTCTGAGGTGACAGAATGATAGAACAGATGCGAGAGAACAGAAACGATAGATAGAAACGATGGAACAGACCCGGAATTCCATTAAAAACCAACAGGATACAACCAAACCGAGAGGGATTTTTGAGGGATACCTCTTCCAGGTCGTCCTCAGGCGTGCAGGGGGTCTGGTCAGTCCGGTCAGTTTGGTAGGAGATGGAGGAGCCATCAGACTCCAGGGAAGCCTCTTCATCGTAGCCATAGAAGGTCTCCACCACCGGCTTCTGACAGAGAGCAGGGTCAGGGGGCCAGGGAGGGGCCCTGGCACCCCAAAAATCTGCCCTGGGGGCTGGGCAGGGGCACCTGCAGCACCCTGAGCTCCAGGTGCTGCCAGTTCTCACTCTGCTGCTCTTCCAGAGCCACCCAGTCCTTTACACGTGTGTTTATAAAATTTTCCACCCCATCACAGAGCTCAAACGGTACTATTAGAATTCCTGAATTGACCTCCCAGGCCCTGCCTTTTTAAAGGCATTTTCCCTCCAGCTTCTCTATGGCCAAGTACCCTTTGTATTTTGAGTGTTCACCTCAGCACGAGGTGAGAGCTGAGCACTGAAATGTCTTTAAATCCACTGTCATCACCATGGTGTCCCTCCTGTCAGCACCACAGGTTTCACATGAAAAGTTAGATCTTCAAGAAGTATTTTACTTGAAGTTAATCACCACAGCAGTGAGTTTGGAGAAATCCAGTTTTCCACTCAAAGCTGCTTTTTGTTTAAATGAATGGTGTTAAAGAAAGATTTACTGTGAATGCTTGAAAGTCAAAGACAACAGATCTAAAGATAGTTTTAATTGATGATTTACAAAACCATATTTAGATTTTGGCCTTTGGTTTTAATTTGCAGTGGGTGACTTTTGAAGGAGAATCACAGAATCCTAAAATGTGGAAGGGACACCTTCCACTGTCCCAGCCCCAGTGTCCAGCCTGGCCCTGGGCACTGCCAGGGATCCAGGGGCAGCCACAGCTTCACTGGGCACCCTGTGCCAGGGCCTGCCCACCCTCCCAGGGAACAGTTCCTTCCCAATATCCCATCTAAATCTATCCTTTTCCAGCTTAAAGCCATTCCCTGTGCCCTGTCCCTCCATCCCTTGCCCAAAGCCCCACCCAGCTTTCAGAGAGGCAGAACGTGGCTCCCTGGAAGGCCTGGATGTGATTTGCAGGATGCCAGGAGTTATCTCCCACCGACCTCAATTAGTTATTCATAGATTCATTAGCTCTAGCCTCACTCTAGTTCTTCATCTGCGGATCACAGCACCCCTGACACTAAACCTCACGGTGTCATTTTAGTGTTAATGTTTACATTAACACCCTGCCAAGCTCCCATTAACCAACACCCCCTTTTCCCTGAGCTCAAACCATTGCTTCTCTAACCGGCAATTCTCACATGTTACTGAACTCCATCGTGAATTATTTACCACATACACATGCTTGCAGGCAGCACCATTAGAAGATCATTTGGAGATGTGTTAAATCATAAAATTTGCCTCCTCTTAAGAGAACCACATCCCACCAAAGTCCCACAGGGTAAAAGCAGAGCATGAAAGGCTCAGGATGTGCAGTGCAAACAGGTCCCCTGCCTCCTGCCTTGGATATCCCAATACAGTCTGTGATGTCCTTGAACTGTATCACCCAAATTAAGGTTTAGGGCCCATTTGCAGACCCTTATGGAGAACATTCCCATGGCCCTGAGGTGCTCTGAGCCCCCCAGCACTGTCCATCAGCACGTCACAATAGAAGGTTTTGTTTTTTACCTTAGGAATTCTTGTCATTTTTTTCCTTTGCTTCCTGAACCTTAGCAGCTTATCACGTTCCTGCAAGAGCCAGAGACAGTGTGAGCTGTTTTCAGAGAGCAGAGTTATTTAAATTAACCGTGGGCAGGGACACCTCCCACTGCCCCAGGCTGCTGCAAACCCCACTGTCCAGCCTGGCCTTGGGCACTGCCAGGGATCCAGGGGCAGCCACAGCAAATCTGGGCCTCCCCACCCTCACAGGGAAGAATTCCTTTCTCTTTATGGAGTTAGGTGGATTTTTTACACTACTCAGAAAAAAGTCTCAGCTTTTGCAAAGCCCAGGATTGCAGAGAGGGAGGCTCTGAAGGGGAAACCCTCAGATGTTGAATTTTACCCGCTGGGTAGGAAGATGTGGAGACACTGGGGACCCTGGCCAGTGCTGCTGTCACAGCCTGGTGGCCAAGCCCAAGGCCAGCAGCAGAGGACAACTGAGGACAATGGAGCACTGGTTTCCTGGCAGTGGGAAGGGCACATGCCATCAACAGCCACCAGTGGTGTGACCCCAGAGCATCCCTGCTGACCACGCACAGGGATGGGCAGGGCTCAGCACACCCTGCTGGGGGTGACACAAAACCAGGGATAAAAATGCAGGTACAAGGTGACAGAGGTGCCCTGAGATGGGGACACTCGCTCTGGGCCAGCAGGGCAGGTGGTGCCATTAAAGCTTTCCTCCCCACTATCACTGTGCTTTTCTCTGGTGAACAAACAATCTGCTCTGAGGAAACCCCCGGGTCAGTTCTCTGCTGAACACAGATGGGAGAACAAGTGCAATTGTACCCTGCCTGCTTTCCATGAACAGCAATCTAAAGCATACATAAATGAGGATTAAGTCACTGTCACTCTTACCAGGACACTCTTCACATAGCCAGCAGTCTCCAGGGTCTAATGAAACAAAATGAAATCATGTCAGTAAGTGGACAGGCTTAAAAAGAAAAGAAAGAAATAAAAGTTATTTTCTAGAGGAGTGTTATGATTTTGGTGTTTTCTGTTTCCAAGGGCTGAGACCATGTTAACAAGGAAGCAAAGCCCCCAGCCCAGGATTGCAGACCACCCCCTGTACACAGGAATCCTTAGCCCCAGTGGTGTCTCCAGCTGGAGGAGCTTTCTCTCCCAGATCTGGCCACCAGCACATGTAAGGACATGGTTCTGTCATGCCAGGCCAAAGCAGACTGAAAGGGTTTTCCCAAACACCACACCACAGATTAAATTATATTATTGCTAAGCACAGCAATGCCTGCCAGGTTCCCCTGCTGCTCACTGTGCCCAGCAGCTCCCAGAGCTCATTAACTCCCAGAGCCTCGAGTTCCCCTTCCTTGGGCTTCCTCTGCTCTGCCCTTGGTCTCCCCCACGTGAGAGCCCCAGCCTTCCCTCCCCTTACCTTGGAGAGCTCATCAATGATGTTTTGCTGCTCAATAACTTGCAGTCTCAGGAAATCCACTTCCCTTTCTTCCTGGCTGTGGTCGAGGTCATTCAAGGAGCTTGGTCTCCTTATTGCTCCAGTTCTTTGCCTCTAGAACCCAAAAAGCACAGGGCAGAAGAGGAAATGATCAGGAGGCTTTGCCAAGGGCTTGTCTGGCCCTTCCCTTCGCCGCAAGCGATGCATCTCTCTAATGGCTGTCCTGGCAGCTCTCCTGCTCCCCTTTTGCTGAGCCTCACATCCAGGCTCCGAGTGTGCCAGATGGTCCTGCTGCTCCAGCTGCAAAAAGGGGCAGAGTCACAAGTGCAGACTGCCCAGGGGTGATTCCGGCAGGAGAGCTGAAGGTGAGTTACAGAATCCCACATTAGTTTGGGTCGGAAGGGGCCTTGCCAGAATGGAACAGTTTCCCATGGAACCTGCAAGTTTGGGGCAATGCCTGACTCCCCCAGCCCCAGCAGCTCCACATCGCACGCTCTCCCAGGAGCTCGGGCACTCACCATCGCGATGTTTTCCTGCGTCACAAATTTCAGTTTATTTTCCATTCGACGTAAGGCGTGTGACAACTCCTCATTCTTCCTACTGAGGCGTTTGTTTTTGTCCAATATGGGCTTATACTGACTTTCTGCTTCTCTGAGTCGTTTCAGCTGAAAGATAAAAAGAAAAATAGCACCTCTGGAGCTTTTTCATCAAATGTATTAACTATTTTCTTTAATAGTTAATACACTAGCAGTGTTTTCTCCTGATGCAAAGCAGAACTGATCAAAAACTCTTAGGATTTTCCATTGGGAAGAGAGCACTCCTGCTTGAGGAGATATTCTATCCATGCAGCAAACATTCAGTGTGGGGAAATGTACTTATTTTAAAAAAAGAAATAAAAATAATTCACGCTAAGGCCATCTTGAAAATCCACTGTCGCACAAGCCAAGAGGGGAGTGACGCGGCACCGCGCGAACGCAGGGCTGAGGAGGAGGCAGCCTCTCATTTCCAAAGAGCACAGAGCAAATATCTGGGCGTCTGTGGGGCCCTGGCACTGCTGCACCCACCAGCTCGTTCCTCTCCTCCGACAGCAGCGCGTTCCTGTCCTCCAGCTTGCGGATGATCCCGCTCAGCTCCGCGATTTTCAGCTGGAAGCGCCGGGCGTCCTTTTCATCCAACTGCTGTTCCTAAAACAAAGATCAACTGCAAATAACTGTTCGTAAGTGTACAAGCAACAGCACTCGGCAGAGCTCAAAGTTTTTCCTCATCCCAAGTCCAAACATTTTAAAATGCTCTCGGGTGGAGTGTAACCCATGGAACCCAACTGACCACGGAAAGCTGCAGGGTGGGACCGATGGGAAGTCAGGAGTGGAAATGTAACAAAGAATGCAAATGCAGAGGGGCGTATATGCATATGTATATGCATATGCAAATACAAAGTCACAAATGGTAAACTTGAAAACAGAACAGAAAAGATCAAAACTGAAGGCCGTGATCCAATGGTGCCACTGTTGAACTGAGAGCTTCAGACACATCGCCCACTCTGAGGACTCGGTCAGAAGAAACTGGTATTAAAATTACCGAATTACTGAATGGGGAAAATCCATGCAATCGTGCATTGAATAAGCTCTTCTTCCACAAAGCTGTGGCCCTTATGGGGTCCTAAAGGGTCACTCATGAGGCCACAGGGGTAGCACTTAATCTGAGTGAAAATGCTTAAATCAAATTAGAAATGAATAGAGATAGAGGTAGATGTGTTCTCGTTGAGAATCAGAGAGGAGTTACAGCTCCTGACAAACGTGACAGACTTTCCCCCTTCTCTATGACTCGTTCTGGTCTTTGGCAGAAGTTGAGTACAACTAGAAAGAGGCAAATTAGTGCCCACAGTGCTGGTGGCACTTCTAGGAGGTCTAGGGTTCCTCATTCAACAGGTGCAGGAGAGGCTTGGGCCAAAGAATAGAATAGGTTGGTTTGCTCAGGTATAAGTTTTACACTTGTACTGAGACAATCAAGTCTGTGGCAAAAGAAATCTTGATGAGGATCAGCAATGAGCACGACCTGCACACGTCAGAGGCACGAGGGCAGTTACCCGAGGGCTGTTCTGGGCCAAGGGAGGCCAAAGCTGGCAGGTGCCAGTGAAAAGCCATTGTGGAGGGGTGAATTTGAATGTTCTGGCTATTGCAGAGAATAAACAGCAGCGAGTAGGTTCAGAGGTCTTTGGCTCACTTTGAGTCCTGCTGATGGCGAGAGCACTGAGCAGCAGGAAGGGGCGTCCTGGGGGGCTGTGGGGTTTCCACAATGCCCTGCATCCCCTGCCTCCCCCGTTCCCTCTGGAACTGGCCTCGTACATCTGCTCCCCGAGCCCTGTGAGAGCTTGCACACAAACAGCACCTGGTGGGAAATGCATTTGCATCGTTTGTTGGCAGAACCGTATCAAATTGTCAGGCTAGGGCGGGTGGCTGAGCATGGTACGGAGAGGGAAAGGAGAGAAACAACAGAGGAGTTTCACCCTGCTGAACAAAACCAAACCAAACCAAACCGACCGGGAAACAAAACGGCAGAAAGCAAAAGCTCTCCCATGGCGAGGGTTGGTTGGAAATCTCAGTTTTGGGCACGGTAAAAACGAGAGTACGGAGCGGGTGCCTCGGGGTCCCCCTGCACAGCCATGGGACAGCTCTGGCTCCAGGGCGCACTCATCAAGATTCTGTCACTCGGTGCCATTTGGTCGCTCGTTCGGGTGAAACCACGTGAAAGTGCTTACGGGGCTTCCCGAGTGATCTGAAGCGTCTCCTGCACCACTTGCATAAGGAAGTTCCCGCTTGGGGCTGCTCAGGTGCCGGTCAGACTCTTTGAGCTGGGACAGTTGTTCATCTAAAGCCTCCTTTTGGAGCTGCAGTCTCTGAGCGTGCCCGGCTCGCACCCCTAACTCTCTCTCCAGCACGAAGACTGCTCTGTCCTTAAACTTAATCTCCTCCATCTACAAGGAGAACAGAACACAATCACACAGCGGCTCGGCAGCGCCCGGAGCGCCCCAGGGCGGCAGCGCGGACAGCGACACCGCTGCAGCAGCATCGCCCTCCTCCCGGGGCCACGCAGCGCCAAATCCCCTCCTGCGCGGGCCGTTTGGCACGGAAATACTGGGAAATAACCCATAAGCTTATCACCGTTCCAGAATATGTAAAAAAAAAAATTAAATCTTGACATTCACATCACACTTCGATTGGTTCGCTCAAACATTTCGATGGTTCTGCAGCATTTTGCCTGGATGTCACCTCTGGAAAAATTTGGATTAATGATTTTTAAAGAAAAAATATTGAAACCTCAGCATCCTTCATATTTTCAAAATTCCTGGAAGAAATGTGATTTTTTTAAAAAAAAATTCTTTTTTCCAAAATTCCCCCTTGTGAGCAATTCCCTTTCCATGAGAGGTTTTACTTTTATTTTATCCATAATAAACATTATGCAAAACCATGAAGTGATTAAATAACAAATGTCCAGTGACCTCTAACTCTCTTCTTCTCTGTTTGCCCGTGCCAAGGGCTGTGCACATCCCGTGGGATCAGCAGGATCCGACCCCTGGAGTTCAGGAGGGCCCTGCCCAGTGAAGGAAATCACTGCTCCCAACCCGGCTGGGGTGCCTGGGGTGCCGCACACCCTGCACTGGGATCTCCCTGCTGGGCTGATAACACCCAGGCTGCAGGACTGATAACACCCACATCCCTTCCCTCAGGTGTCTGGGATCTGGTTCCAGACTCCAGAAACACAAGACTTTTGGCATCAGTTTTTAAGACTTCAGACGTTTAATTTCAGTCATCAGTTTTTAAACCTGGCCTGCATCAAATAAGAACATTGTGCCTTGTAAGAGCCATGTTAATACTTTTATCTCTGCTTTGTCTGTAAACCTGGGAAAAAAAAAAAAAAAAAGACATTGGGAATCAACAGTCACTGCAAGGACTTTGTTTCCAGTAAATGCCGATGCGGCCCACCCAGGGCAGGTGCTGGCAGGTCACAGAGGTATCAGCAAAGCAGAATGGAGCAAATGAAAGGGGTTTTGGGTGCCATTGACTAAAGACCCTTTCAACAATGTCCATGCAGGCAGCGTCTGCTGACTTTGAATGAAACAAAGACACAGGTGCTCCCGAGCACCTGAGGTCTTTCTGCTAAATGCCTAATGAGGAGAAATATAAATGGATGTACAGGTGAAAAGATAACACATCATGATTATTTGTTTAAAATAAGCAGAATATTGTGCCGTTGGCTCCTATTTATATGGAAACAAAGACATTACAACAAAGGCAACACGTGAAATTGGGAGGAACAAAGAAACGAGAAAAGACAAAACATTTCACGGCATTTCACTAATGGTTTGTTTCCCCCCCCCCAAAAAAAAAAAAAAAATTCCCTAAACAAAACCTTCATAAACCACAAGCAAACATCAGCATTGACCTTGCTTCACCTGAGTAAATTCCTGTACATGCCACACGCACAAGTTTGGTGCCTGCAGCCTGCTGTTGGACAGAGACAGGGTAGGAACAGCACGAATGGAAGGCAAAGATGTGCCTCAGCACATGAACGAAAGGAAGGAAAGGCAGGGCCAGGGGACCCCAGAACTCACTGAGAGTGGTCAAAGTCCGTGGGCGCTCAGCCCCTGGGGAAGCCCAGGCTGGCCTCATGCTGTACTGGGCTGTACTGGTGCTGTGCTGTTCTGGTGCTGGAGCAGGGCTCTGGCTCCTCTCCCTGCTCCCACCCTGCCGCTGGCTGCGGAGCTGGGGAAGGGGCGGCAGCGCAGGAGCATCCTCCCACCTGGCAGACACCCCCTGCCACCCGCGGGCTGGGATGAATATTTATGTGTCTGCTGACGCCCAGGCAGCCCCGGGCACAGCTGCTGCCAATTACGGAGCGGCAGCCCGTGCACAGGGGGATGTGCTGCTCCCCCCGCGCTCCCACACGCAGCAGGGTTTCAGGTGTGGCTCTTTTTAAAGTTATTATTTCCAAACCCAAGGGGCAGGGTCCCGGTCGGGCCATTCTCGCTGCAATGCTCCTCTGCAAACTGACAGGTGCAGTCAGAAATGACCTTTGAGGCTGCCGGGGACCAAAGGCAGCCCCCAGGCAGGGCACAGCAGAATCCCTGCCCAGCGGAGCTGCTCCACGGCAGGCACTCCTCCCACGGGCTGGGCTGGCAGCCAGGACACGTGGGGAGACCTGTCCCAGCCCCGATGGCAGTGCCAGGGAGCTGTGAGCTGGCTGGTGAGGTGCCCAGGTGAGTGGCCCTGGGGTGGGACAGCCCAAGAGAGGGTTTCAGGCACAGGGCACGCTCGGGCCCCTTTGTTCACCCTCCCTCTCCAGAGCCAAAGGCCACTGCCTCCCTGTCCCGGGGCACCTGGCACCCAGCAGCAGCACCAGACTGCCTCAGAACCACAGGAGGTTTGGGTTGGGAGGGACCTGAAAGCTCATCTTGGTCCAGCCCATCCAGTGCCACTCACAAATGCCGTGAAAGCAGCACGGGCTGTCCCAGAGCTCCTGCTGGAGGCAGAGCCCCCACATCCATTGCCAACACCCTCCAAGGGCTCCCAGAGACCCCAAGGCCCCAGCCCAAGCCCTGTGCTGCAGCACAATAACAACAACGTGCTTACAGCCCAGAAAAGAAGAATCCCTGGGTTAGGTCCACAGAGAAAAACGTTGTTAAAACCTGGCCCATGAGACACCAAAGGAATCCCTCAGAATGAGTAAAAGCATAGGAGTAATGCTGGCTGGCTTTTATAGACAATAAAATCCTCCAGCTCAGGTTTGGTTGGAAAAAATACTGTTGTAAATGAGGGTCAAACCACAAATGACTGAAAAATCCTCAGGTGGAAGAAGGAACATTTCACCTTGAACACGTGCCTACCCTTCAGGTTCTGAGCCACCTTTATAATCCCAGATATGGGGGTTTCTCACCACACGAGGGAATCCAAAGGAGAAGATAAAGACTAAATCAATCACCAATAAAATTATTATTTAAAAAGTTAGCTTCCTACCCTTTCATCCGATCCCACCCTTTACATGAGACATCTTCACTAATTTACCACTGTCTGGCAGGGAGCTCAGGGGCTCTGGGAACACAGAGGTTCGGAATGGTGCTGAAAACCTTGATCCCCTCTTTGGCTGTGGCGTGGCACTGCCAGGAGGAAGCTCTCCATGTCCCGTGGTCTCACAGAGGGATTGGCACAGGTTATTAAGGTTTTATCTGCTCATAATCAACTGAAGTTTATCTGGATTGAAAATAACCACTGCCCAGGCTGTAGCAGATCTCATTTCCTCAGTTTTTGTGATTTCCCTGTGCCTGATAAAGGAGACAGGAGCGAGGAGGCTGCAGTGGCCATGGCTGTGCAGAAGTTCTCCTTCCTGACCAACCTAGAGTTAATTAAAGTATAAATGCTCTTTTTGACATGAATTTTGGTCCCCACTTAGCACCAAGGCCAGCCAAGCTCGGGGAACACTCCAGGCTGAGAGCTGCTTCCCCTGGCTGTGCACACCCCAAGCAAGGAGGGCTCCTGCCCGTACAAACGTTATTAAACACAGCCCTGCAGGGTTTTAAGGCAGTTCAAAATGCACAAATGGAAATTTAAAAACGGTTGGCTAAAATCAGAAATTCTGGTTGCCACCTGCGGGGGGATTCTATCTCCTGCAGTGCCACTGCCGAGCTGGAGAGGCAGCTGGGCTGGGGGGCACAGGGAGGGGCACGCAGGCTGCACAGACACAGACTGCTCCAGGCACGTGTGCCAGCACCGCCAGAGCACCTGGGCACTGAGAAACCCCTCACTGCCTTCCCTGTGCTGGGAGATGCTCAGCCTGCTCCGGGGAACGGGCCAAAGGCGCTGGCACCCACCCTGGCCCTGGAAATCGCTGCAGTGAGGGGCTGGGGGCTTTATCTGCTGGGAAATCGCTGCAGTGAGGGGCTGGGGGCTTTATCTGCTGGGAAATCGCTGCAGTGAGGGGCTGGGGGCTTTATCTGCTGGGAAATCGCTGCAGTGAGGGGCTGGGGGCTTTATCTGCTGGGAAATCGCTGCAGTGAGGGGCTGGGGTTTATCTGTGAACACCCAGAACCACAGACCCTCGAGTCTAACCTGTGCCCCGTCCCCACCTTGTCCCTGAGTGCCACCTCCAGGAATTCCTTGGGCACCTCCAGGGATGGGCACTCCAACCCTCCCTGGGCACTGCCAAGGCCTGAGCACCCTTTCCATGGGGAAATTCCTGCTGCTGTCCCAGCTGAGCCTGCCCTGGCCCAGCCTGAGGCCGTTCCCTCTCCTCCTGTCACAGGTTGCTGGTCAATGCAAGCACAAAACACGCCCTAGAGCTGTGTCAGTGAGTCCCTGGTTCTCTATTTCCAGAAGCCTTTCCCTCCATCAGGACCCTCCCCACAAGGTGCCAGGAGCCCCCAGCTCCCAGCAAAACAACTGATGCTGGATGGAGCTGGGAGCACCTGAAGCCACCCAGGGCTTGGTAAAACCACGGCATCAGGTAATTTCCTTGGTGCAGTCAGCCAATCTGATTCTTTCAAGCAGGAACTTTTTTAAAGTTTGATTTTTCAAAGGCAATTTAGAAAACATCCCCTTGAACCACTCAATTCCTGATAACTAAGACCGTATTTATTTTACAGCTTCTACATTAAAGGCCATTAGTGGGGACATTCCACGTGGTGCAGCAAGTTTATTTAGGATGTCCATTAGCCCCTCACTGACTGTGATGTATGAAATCAATGCACCAGTGATGTATGGTTAGAGAGGAAGGTACTTACACTGCAGGATATTTGAACAGCATCAACAGAGCCGTTGGTTATAAATTATTTCAATATCCTCTTCATAAAAATAAAATAACCTATGGAAAAACCTTAACAGCCTAAAGTCTGGGGGAAGAGGTGGCTGGATGAAGGCAGGGGACACTGCAGGGCTGGTGTGCCAGTGTCTGCCAGGGCTCAGGGGATGCTGTGCCTGCATCCTACCAGGGGAGGAGGCTCTGCAGCGTGGTCACACTGCCAGCCTCTGATCTGGGGCCAGACTCCCAGCTCTTTGGGCATTTTAGAATTCTTTTTAGGCTTTGGATAACAGCTAAAGGCCAAAGACTTCAAAGAGACCTGGGTGGGTTTGAACAGGGACACCGAGGGCTGTAAAGCAGCGTGGCAAACACAAACGATGGTGACACCACAAAAACACCGAGACAAGACCCAAAGCACACAGGATGAGAGCAGAGCTGTGTCCCCATGGCCCTGGGAGAGGCAGAGCAGCTCAGGGATCCACTGCCTGCCCTCAGGAGTGTGGATCACAAGGCAGGGGCTGAGAGGGCAGCAGACAATGAACCCCTGAGCCCCAGAAGGTGCCGACGGCCTGCCGGGCCCTGGTGCAAAGGCTCCCCTGTGAGGGACCCCCTCCCACAGCGAGTTCCCCCCTTTTCCAAGCACCTGGATCCGTCCCAGCCTCCCCAGGCAGTTCCCACACGCACCAGGGGAAAGCCCAAAGCACAGGTGTGGAGCTCGTGCCTTTGGGCCTGGAGCTGCTGCAGCTGAGACCAGATGTTGGCTCAGGTGAGGGCTGAGCAGCCGCACACGACGGCTCCCTGAGGCTCAGGTGGGCAGGCCCAGGTGAGACCCCAGTGACCTGCTCCGGGGGGGGGCACCAGAGGAGCAGAACCAGCCCCTGTCCTGGGGAAACCGCCACGGTGGGCATGGAGAGGAGCTCCCCTGGATGCCCGGCTGCGTGGGGTGTCCCAAAGAGCATTTGGGATGGTGCAAGCCTCATTATGGGATGCTCATGGGAACCAGCAAAGACAGGGAAAGGGAGGGACCGAGGGGGATCAGGGAGGAACACTTGGTGAGGAAACAGAGGCATAAGCCAAGAAACAAAACTGTCCTAGCATTGCCCTGGCCAGCCAGGGACCTGGGGGCTCCTCCTGACACCTCCAATGTGAACAACATCAACGGGCTCTGACACAGATCAAGAATTTTCTTACGAAACACCCTAATACCTTTAAAAACCAGTTTGCCCTCTCTGCTAGTAAAGGTAAGCCAGACCTGGAGCAAGCCCTGAAGTTGCAGCCCCTCCTTACCCACTGAGCTGAGCCCAGCGCTGCCCACAGGCCCTGCCCAAGCTGCAGGAGCAGAGAGCGGCACGTACCAGCCTGCGGATCTCCCTCTCACACTCCCTCTTGATCCTGGTGATCTCCTCCTGGTGCAGGTGGTACACGCTCCTTATCTCTGCTGCTTTGATTTTGTCAGCCTGGATGACCATGGTGAGGGCCTCCTCCACCTGCTTCTTAGCCCCCTTCAGCTCGGAAATTTCTTGCTGCATTTTGATTTTCTCCACCTCAAAGCCCTTCTTGGCCTCCTCCTTGGCCTCGGAGAGCAGCACGGTTTTCACCTTGTCTGGGGCGCCGTCGCGCACGGCGTTCAGCAGGGTCTGCAGCCTCTGGATTTCATTGTCTTTGATTTTTATCACTCTGAGCAGTTCAGCTTCGTGCTGTCTCAGAAGTGTTTCTCGGACAGCTTGGAGCTCTTTCATTTTGTCCTCGTGAAGTTTGACTTTGAGCTCTGTGACCACCACTGTACTTTTATGCTGTTCGTGCTCCTTGATCTGCTTCACCTCCTGATTTTTCTCCCTTTCCAACTTGCTGACCTAGAAGGAAAAATCAGGAAAGTGTAGTATTTCCAATCAACCAAACAACGACTACATGTCACGATATTAATTAAAAATGGCACAGGTGACTTAACAGTGTTACACCTCAATGCTGGAATGTCTGTGTCTACAAGCTGGTGGTAGCAAAGACCTTTCTTTCACTGCAGGCTCACGTTTAATGCACATTTAGGAACCAGTCAGTACCTTGTGAGTAAGTCTGAATCCTTATTTTATTCTGCAGAAGCTCTCACAGCACATTCCCCCCAAAATAAGGGAAAATCGGATGCCGAGCCATCACTGTGGCACGCTCAGGCAGGCAGACCAAACCTGCACGTGCAGAGACAGGACACCAAAAGCTCTGTGCAACCTCCTGTGAAGCCCCAAACAGCTGCATTTTACCAGATGCTTTTTAAGCAATTAATTATTCAGCAGAAATAACTGACTGTACCTGACCACACAAGGCTCAAGTGATGTTTCAATTTAAAATCGTGCCATAAACTCTAGAGAAGCCATGGCCATGAGTAGCTGTGAAGGACAGGGAGAAGGAAAACAAAGTCCTCAGCCTTAAAGCTGCTTCACAGCAAAAGGATTAACAGATGTTCTATTTATTATGTACGTGTGTGTCGGATTCATGGTCTAAAATGCCTAATAGTGATGCAAATTCATGGGAAAACGCAGACTATCGTTGTGTTCCTGCGTGGTAATACATTTCTACTCTGGAACTGAAAACCCCCCAAAGTTTATCTGATTTGGGGAATCAGGGAAAAGCAAATCAATGTTCCACGCTCTCGCTGAGCAGTGACCTGAGGGCAAGAGCTGGAACCTCTCAGCGCTGAGGCTCCAGCCCCATCAGCTGTCCCTCTCCCAAAGGCTGAGGGAGGGGCTGTGTCTCCCTGGAATTCGGGAATTAGCACAGGAGGCAGAGCTGAGGTCTAGCATTGCACATGGGGACAAGCAGCCAGTTTGAAGGAATTTGAGCTCACCATCCAAACGAAATCAGCCTAAAAGGGAAAGAGAAGAACCAGCAAGGAGAATTTCTGAACTTTCCCAACGGCCCCGCATCGCGCCCGAAGGAAGGGAAGGTGCCCACCTTGCTCTTCTCCTGCTGGAGCTCGATCTGGATGTCGGTGAGCTTGGCCCTGAGCTCCTCGTTGGCAGCCTGCAGGGCAGCCAGGGCGTCGGGCTTGTCCCCCCTGGCACGGCTGCTGGAGCCCCTCTTGGCCATGGTGAGGGACGGCCGCGGCCCCGCCGCTCCGCGCTCTACATCTTCTGGGGCCTGCGAGGAGGGACAGCGCTGTCACACGCCCTGCCAGAGGGGACACGCCGCCCCCACGCGCCCGGGGACACGGGGGATGTGCCAGCTGCTGAAAGGGCCGCACCCCTGGGTTAAGCGTGGAGCCAGAGCTCTGGAAAAGCCCTCTCGGACCAGCGAGTCCGACCGTGCCCCCAGCACTGCCAGTGCCCCCTGTGCCCAGGGGCCACATCCACAGGGCTTCTAAAGCCCTCCAGCGATGGGGATTTCACCTCTGCCCCGGGCAGGACAGGCCTTTCCATGGAGAAATTTTGCCCAGTATCCAGCCTGAACCTCCTCTGATGCAGCCGTTTGCTCTTGTCCCATCCTTTGTTCCCTGCGAGCAGAGCCCGAGGGCCCTGGCTGTCCCCTCCTGGCAGGCAGTGTCCCACCCCTCTCTGCACTGGAATTCACACAGGGAGATGGGATTCACACAGGGCAGAGGATCTGGAATTCACACAGGGCAGAGGATCTGGACGTTCAGGAGGGACAGCCACGCTCCAGCCCCTGGCTCTGCCACGGCTCAGAGACAGCAGCTGCTGGGAACTCTATTTTCATAGAATCCTCAAATCAGGGGATGGTTATGCTACAAGATGCCATTAAGAAGTGCTCAGATTTGGGACGACATTTCCAACCTTTTGAGCGCTAATGCTGGTGGTGTGGGTGGCAGTGCTCCTGGCTGTGACCCCTCAGTGCCTCCGTCTGTCCCTCATGACCCACGGTCAAACCACAGCAGAGGCCACGGGGATGGGGCTGAGCAGGGCAGGGCAGCTGCAAGGAGAGTAACAGTCAATCAAACAGCAAAATAGCAACCAAACCAACCTCCACAATGGCAGCATAACAAAAAAATAGCCTGGTTTGGACTCTAAGAGCAAAAGCCTGAATTCATCAGGGAGAAAAGAGCTGCTCTGGGGATATAAAGGTGCGAGATGGAGATGGGAGAGGGCTCAGAGCATCTGGCAGAGGGGCTGGAGTTTGGGAGGGCAGAGCTGCTGAGCGCCAGAGAAATCACACAGGTCAAGCAGTCACTGCACATCTACACTGGCTCAGAGGGAGAGGGGGGAGGCTGAGACTTAGAGAAACAGGTGGGAGAATAAAATAACACCCCTGATATTAATTGTCCAAACCAAGCTGGTAAAACAGTCTCAGTTCTGCTGTTTCTCAGGCCAGTGCCTGACTTTGTAGCCTGGAAGTTTCTATAAAAAGAAACTGGTTGTGCAAAGAAATAGAAATAAATTCAATTTTAAAGATATTGCCTGAAAAATCTATAGCACCAGTAGATGTTCTTTACATTTAAGATTCTTGCTGCCTTGTGCAAGCAGACACAACACACCAATGGAGATTCAAAAATGGGGCAGGCTCTAGCCACAGAGTTCTACCTGCTGCAGCAAATGAGCCCTTTGTGCACATTGCAATCATTTTCTTTGAGGACTCGCTGCAAAGGCAGAGGCAGCGTGAGCCAGGTCAGTTCACAAGACGAGGAAACCAGAAGCAGCGACCAACAAGCTTTAACTGCTTCCACGTGACCGGCAGACAAATCAGGGGTTTGAGAGGGCAATTGCAACCAGGATTCCTTCTGACAGATGAGGGCTGCGAGAATTTACATTTGTGTGCTTGCAGCAAAGAAAACTCAGGAGCTGCTACCGAGGAGCAGCGTTCACCTGGTGGGAATTCTGTCTGAGGTGGATTTGTAGAACCACAGATCCTGATACTTACGGTCTTTCAGCTTTTTAATTTTCTTTAAAATGTTACAAAGGCTTAATGGCACGAATAGACACATTTTATGCCAAGCATCTGCTTGGATCATCCAAATCCAGCTGCTGGCCCTGCACAGGACAGCCCAGGAATGACCCCCATGCCCACTAAACCACAGCACAAATGTCCAGGCATCCTCTGAGGAGCGAAAGGGAAGGGCCTGAGGAGGCTGTGGTGAGTTCTCCCTTCCAGACAGCAGTGGGGGTGTGAGCAGGGGGAGCAGTGGCAGTGCCCAGGTGTGACGTGGTCACAGCAGTGGGAGCAGTGGCAGTGCCCAGGTGTGATCCTGCAGCCAGGTGTGATGTGGGCACAGCAGGGGGGATGTGAGCAGGGGGAGCAGTGGCAGTGCCCAGGTGTGATGTGGGCACAGCAGTGGGGGTGTGAGCAGTGGGAGCAGTGGCAGTGCCCAGGTGTGATCCTGCAGCCAGGTGTGATGTGGGCACAGCAGAGCTCAGCCCTGGCAGCTGCCCCCACAAGCAGGGATGGTGCTTGTGGTTTGATAAGTGATTTTGCCCTGAACCAGGACAGATGGACACTCTGGGTTGTTATTCCCAGGAGAAGGATGGAAACAGGGCTGGACAGAGAAGGGCAGCTCCCAGTGGCAGCCGTGCCCCTGTGCGTGCAGGGGACAAGTGGCACTGCTGGCGCTGTGACAGGGGTGCTGGTGGCCGTGCCTGTTGGAGCACACCCTGCACAGAGCAGCCAGCTGGGCCCGGGGCCAGATGCCAGCCCAGCCTTGAAAGAGTATTTATCTCAAATAACGGGAGGAAAACATTCCATAGAAACGTTCCCAAGCCAGCAGCGCTGTGCTGATCCAGGAGCCCGCCCCGGGCTGAGGGAACACAGAGCTGCTGCTCCCAGGGCTCTGCTCTGACGCTGGGGACACGTGGGGACCTCAGGAGGCCGACACCGAGGTGACAACACCGAGCACAGACCCCCAACAGCGCCCACCCCTGCAGGGACAGAGCAGCTCCCCAAACCCCTCGGCACAGTGCTGGGCACGAGAGATTCCCTGGAAAACCAGCCACCTCCCTCGGGGATTTTCCTTTATTTTTTCCAGTGAGCTGTATGGAAAGGGCAGCTACCAGACACATCACCTCAGCAGAACAGAAAGGCCATCATATTTTTGGTGCTGGCAGAACGGATTATACATCTGATTGCTGGCATGTTTGATATTGAAAACAGCATCAATAATACATCAGAGCTGCCTTGAGCAGGGCTCAGCACTCGCTCTGCCTCCTGACTTGCAATTCAGACATCAAGACTAATTGGGAAATGTGTTTGCTAGGTAGTGGTTACTGAAATGAATGTTTCACCATGCTTAAAAATAAGTGAATTAATCCCTACCCAGGGTACCAATATTTGAAAGCAGAACACTGTTCACACAAACATGGAACATTTCCAACATCTGCCACAGCCCCACGAGCACCGGTGTTCTCTATTTTTGACAAATTGTTCTGATTAATTAGTTTAAATAAACCTTTTTGAGCCTCTGGCGCACCTTGAAATATTATAATAGAAAGAAAATGTGATTCTGTCCATGGCTGAGTTCCCACTTCCTCACATGAGTAATACCTGTGCTCCATTTAGGACTGCACCAGCCTAGAGATCTGAATGCAAGAAAATGATTTTTCCTCTGAAAAGGAATTTCGTGCTAAGCCAGTGCAATCATGTCCCCTGTTGGAGTTGTGCTTTGGGCTTTATCCATACAAGCATCTGCCATAAACCCACATAAACAGTGTGTCACTCACTCAGCTGCAGCCTGAGGAGAAAACCTGTTGGAAATTACACGGGAAAGGAGGGATCAGGTAGCTGAGATGAAGAAACAACAGCCAAGACTTGAATTGTCCTGCACACAGGGCTCTGTTGTGCATTTCCTTCACACACAGAACCACAGAACCCAATCCTGGGATCCCTGAGGTTGGAAAATCCCTCCAGGATCATGGAATCCAAGCTGTGACCACCCCACAGCTCTGAGTGCCACCTCCAGGAATGGGCACTCCAACCCTCCCTGGGCACTGCCGAGGCCTGAGCACCCTTTCCATGGGGAAATTCCTGCTGCTGTCCCAGCTGAGCCTGCCCTGGCCCAGCCTGAGGCCGTTCCCTCTCCTCCTGTCCCTGTTCCCTGGGAGAAAATCCCAAATTCCCCCCTGGCTGCCCCTCCTGGCAGGGAGTTGTGCAGAGCCACCAGGTCCCCCCTGAGCCTCCTTTGCTCCAGGCTGAGCCCCTTTCCCAGCTCCCTCAGGAATTCTCCAGCCCCCTTCCCCAGCTCCCTCTGTCCCCGTGAGGTGACAGGGGCGAGGGCAGAGCGGCTGGGCTGTGCTGGGGGTGCCAGGAGCTGGCACAAGTCAAAGGTGGGAGTGCCAAAGTGTGTCAGGAATCCTTCCAGAGGCAGCANCTTTCCCGGCTCCCTCGGGAATTCTCTAGCCCCTTTCCCATCTCCCTCGGGAATTCTCCAGCCCCCTTTCCCGGCTCCCTCGGGAATTCTCCAGCCCCCTTTCCCGGCTCCCTCGGGAATTCTCCAGCCCCCTTTCCCGGCTCCATTCTGTTTTGGACATTCTTTGAGGATTTTTTCCTCTGCCGTTTAGATTGAGACTAATTTGACGAAACAGTTTTTCTGAAAGCACAAGCAGTGTGGGTAACTCCACCCAGACACCCAAAGAGGCACATTCTGAGCTGTCCAGGCTCTCGCTGAGGCAGTCACAGTCCCCACACTGCAAAGTTAAAGCCTCCCAGTACCTACAGTCCTGCACTGTAGAGCAGGTCTCCATTCCCACAAGGGAAATAAATAATCAACCAACACTTCCCAGTGTGGAACAAGCTCTGAAACCTATCTTTCATGAAATAATACCTGCTTTAAACTCAAAATAATTCCACCCCTCACCCCCCAGCGCTGACATCTCAGCAGATGGAAGTCTAGCCAAAGTTTCACTGAGGATTAGGTCCATTCCAGCAGCAGCTATAACACACACATGTCAAATCCCCACTGACCTGAATTTCTCCTCAAAGATTAATCCTTCCACCGCTGTTGGCTTTAACCCATTGATGGGTGGGTCACCTTCGCAAACCCTGCCCTTTGTCAGCTCTGCCCTTGCGGCTTCCAGCCTCCTTACGGAGGACTCAGGTTGTGCGAGGAGTTCCCGGTTTGTACCACACCCGCGGATCGAAATCCCACTCTCTGCCTCCTCACCGTGAGCTTCACACGGCTTTTTGGGGTTTTAAGTGCAAACCATAGTTGGCTGTCAATGATGAAGCTAATTAGGGTTTATAGGGACCAGCTGGAGCTGGGCTGGGGGAGTTCAGCTTGGATTTAGGGAAAGGCTCTTCCCCGGAGGGTGCTGGGCACTGCCCAGGCTCCCCAGGGAACGGGCACGGCCCCGAGGCTGCCAGAGCTCCAGGAGAGTTTGGAAAACCCTCCCAGGAATGCCCAGGGTGGGATTTTGGGGTGTCTGTGCAGGGCCAGGGGCTGCACTGGATGATCCCAGCGTGTCCCAGCTCAGGGGGTTCTCTGAGCAGTGCTGGCAGACACAGCTGCTGCCAAATCCCAACAGGTACGTTTCATAACGGAGGATATAGCAGGACACCTGTTCAATTGTACAACTCTTAGGGCTAATTTGCAGAAGGAGCAATTAATTAATTAAAATCAGGTGAGTAGGTAGGAAAGTAATTGCTCCTTTTTCTCATACAACCCCCGAAATTTAAGGTACAAAAATCCATCGGAGTTTTTTTGCAATAAACTCCAGTAACACACCCACCCAAATTATCTGTTAAACTGGAGCAACTCAGCCCCATAATTTGGGGAGGGCTATTAGCGAGGAATATATTTCAGATCTAATTGCATGGGTTTAACAGCGTGTCACTGCGTTCTCTCACTCACAAACAAGCTGTTAGAGCAGTGCCATCCCCTCTCCCAAGGAATCCATGCCTGCATAATTAACTAAATCAACTGTAACACAGATGGCATCGCACCATCCAAAAGCACTTGATGCAAACACTTTAAGCATGTTATTAACATCCCTAAATAACTATTTAATGCTACCTCTCCAACCCTCTTCGGCACCAACACACAACACAGCTGGATTTGAGGATGGAAAAGGCAGTGTTTAATTGCTGCACTCTTATAAAAGATTTTCAGTTCTTGGATTTATTCAATTTATAAATAAGCTTGAAAAATAACAGACTCAACAGTGGCAACAAAACCACTGTGGTTTAGATTTCTGAATTAAGGTTAATTTCCAGACTGACTCATCATCATTAAATTCAGCTGTGAGGAACTGGGCAGCAGGAAAAGACACTGAGGGGAGTAGGAACCTTTCGTTAGGCTGATCATGACTAACCAAAAATTACATTTCTATCTGACAGTGTGTTTTATTGTTCAGTATGTGTGTACCCAGGTCTAAATCAAGATAAAAATTGACATTTCACAGCAACAGACAAGAATTCGAATGGAAAGTCGATTAATCTCCCAAATGCAAACAGCTGGGAGATGTCCAGCAGGCTCTAGTGAAAAGCTGTTCCTGCAGCCTGAAAAACTGAGGATCAGATTATTTCAAACCTGACTTTTCATTACTAAATATCCTGGTTTAAATGACCTTTTTGTGACACTTGCTGTGAGTCTCTTCCCTAATGCCAGCTCGCCCCTGCCTTATTACTGAATAGCAAATGTGATCAGAAACACAATAATGAATGCAAATAAACAATACCCATAAATAAACATAAGTAGTGGTTTAGGAAGCAAGCAGGAGTGGCTGGGGATGTGCTGTGAGGGGGTGCCAGTGCCAGGGATCAGCACCACTCCTGTCCCAACAACTTCCCCTGGCCCAGGGCAAGGGCTGGCAGGATGGGATCCCAGGGGATCAGTGCCAGCCCTCCAGCGTGGTCCCAGCTGGGGAGTGGTCCTGGGGAGATCAGGAGAGCTTTAGGAACATCCTGGGGCAGGCAGATGTGCCTTAGGGAGCCTGAGAGCCACCGTGCTGCTCTCAGCAGGCCGAGCTCCCAGCACAGATGTTGTTGGGGAAGGTAAAGAGAGAGACCTGATCCAGAGATGGCAAAGGAGCTCAGAACACAGCAAATGTTAAATGGGATCCAGGGGCAGCCACAGCTTCTCTGGGCACCCTGTGCCAGCATCTCCCCACCCTCCCAGGGAACAATGCCTTCCCAATGCCCCATCCATCCCTGCCCTCTGGCAGTGGAAGCCTTTCCCTGTGTCCTGTCCCTCCAGGCCCTTTTCAAAGTCCCTCTCCAGCTCTCTTGGAGCCCCTTTGGGAATTGGCTAAATAAACATTTCCAACTGTAAAGAAAAGATCCATTATAGAAAGGATTTTATAGCAAAAGCAGCCCCCAGAAGATGATTGAATAAAATCCTAAACGCAAAATATCCTCTGAGGTGATGAGCCAGAAACCCTGACCAACCCAGCAGAACAAAGCTCGTGCTTCCCAGAGGAGAGACAGAGCAACAGGTGGGAAGGAAAAGGCTGCAGGCACATGGGAAAGGGCTCCGAGAGGAGCGGGAAGCACTGGTGTGGCATCAGCCAAGCCCTGTGCCCACGGGGAAACTGAGGCACAGCCCCCCAGGTCCCCCAGGCGCAGAGGTGACCCCGTCCTGCTGCCCTTGGCCTGGGCAGCTCTGCCAGGAGGGCTCTGCCCACACCACACGCACAGAGCTGAGGACTCTGCAGCTGTAATCTGATTGTTTCAAGCTGATTTGATCTGAAATGCTGCACGAAGCTTTGGAATCAGTTTGCCTGGCATGCACATCCCAGTGCCCTGCAGAACGGAGCGGTGGGAGGGGGTGAAGCCTCCTTGCGCCAGGGCACACCCAGAGCCCAGCGGGAAGAACAGGCTGTTTCACCATTTAACATTTGAATGCAAAGGATCCCAGGCTGAACAAGCTGCCCAGATTTGCTGTGGCTGCCCCTGGATCCCTGGAAGTGTCCCAGGCCAGGCTGGACAGGGCTTGGAGCACCTTGGAACAGTGGGAGGTGTCCCTGCCCATGGCAGGAGTGGCACTGGATGGGCTTTAAGGTCCCTTCCAACTCCAGCCATTCTGGGATTCTATGATCCATTTCTCTGGGAAAATCTTGTTTTCAACACAAGAGCTCCGTAACTTTTTAAACCAAGACTAACAACAAATAGGAAGAAAGAAAAAAACTGGGAAAAGAGGAACTTCAGCAGCTGCCTCTGCTTGTGCTCTCTATTGGGTCACTAAAATTGGCTTGCTGGAGTTCACCTCTGAGGCCAAGTGACTCATTCCCAAGTGGCATCTCCTGGCTGATGCCTCTTCCCGGGAAAACCCCTCCCCTGCAGGAATCTCCCTCTCAAGGACTTGTGCAGATGATCAGGAGAAGTACTGGCCCTGCTTTTCCGTGTGCAACGTGCTACATCATGAACCAGGAAAACACTCCCACCACCATCTCCACGTACAGGCTGGGGAAGCTCCAGAGGAGCCCTTTCCTTGCTACTGGGTCAGTGTGGCAGCTGGGTAATCTGGGATTTGAGTTCAGGATTCTCCAATCTTTCAGCCTTCTGCATGTCCCCCTTCAGGGAAAGCGGCTCCTGGCACCGTGCTGGTTTCCCCCAGCTGATCTCGGCCTCTGCTCCGGGAGCAGGCACTGCCTCTGCCTGCAGCCTCGGCGGTGCCCGAGGGATGCTCCCTGCCGGGATGGGTCCCCCCAGCCCAGCCGGGCCCTTCTCAGGGCTCTGAGGGTGGGGCTGTGGCTCTGCAGAGCTCGGGGCACCTGCAGGGACAGCGTTGGGGACAGCACTGGCTGTGGCTGCTCTGCTCCGGAGCCTGGCAGTTTAATCCTGAAGCAAAAAGCTTAAAATTTAGAGGCTAAACGGAATAGCTGTTTAAAAAGTGTGCTTTGCTTAGTATTTACTGTGAATAAAATGAGCACTTACTGGGCCTATGTGAACAGGATAAGAAAGGAATGAACGCTTACTGAGCCTCCATAAAGAAGATATGGGAGGAATGCAAGGATGAAAAATACAGAACTACGGGCAGCCCTGGAGATAAGAAGGACTGCTCAGACCTTGAACAAACGGCCAGAGAACCAATCCCACTGTGGGGATGGGTAAAGTTAGGAAATGAATATGTGTTAGAGGGATGGTGTGACTCCATGCATATGTAACATTCTGGGGGATAAAAGGGCTGGAAAAACTGTTAATGTGGCGCTTGCCTTGGGAGGAGTGATCCCCCTGTGCCCGGAGCTGGAATACACACACCTGCTTTACAACTTCCACCAGCTGTGGAGTTCTGCCGTGGATCAACCCAAACTGTGCAAATCCCTACGGCTCCTTACATGCAGGGCAGAAGGCCACGGCCAGGAGGCCCTGCCCAGGCAGCAGGGACTGCCAGCAGGCAGAGGGGCTCAGAAACGTGGGCAGTGCTTGGGGCAGCACAGTGACCTCCGTGGGTCCTGGCACCGAAAGGTGATGGGGAGGTGAGGATGCAAATCTGGATCACAAGGACGCTGCAGGGTCGGACACTCCTGTGTAATTAAGTGCTCAAAAGTCGTGGAGTCACAGGATATCTGATCAGGATGGGACCCACAGGACAGCTGAGTGCAGCTCCCAGCCCAGCCAGGGCACCCCGACAATCCTGAGCATCCCTGCGAGGTCCCTGAACAGGGTGATGGGTGAGAAACTCCAGTCACTGATGGGCATCAAAACAAAGGAGTTACAGCTACAGGGAGGAGATTCCCAGCTGCGAGCCCAGGGCTGGGGCTGGCACTCCGTGGTGTTCTGGCGACCTGCTAAAGAGTAAAGGGCAGGACACAAAAACCTGCTGATAACAGAGGATTATGTAGGTCAATCAGGAGAGAGGACAAGGCAGGCAAAAGGGAGAAAAAATAAAACAATAACCTCAAACCAGAAAAAATAGGTAACTTAGCAACATGAAATTCAAACCGTGAAAGTACAAGATAATCTACATTTAAAAACACAATTCGACATATCCTGCACACAGAGATTTAGGAGGAAAGATCAAGTCATCACTGAGGACATCTGTTGTGAACACAGCAATGTAAATAAGGTATTACAGAGGCAGGAGACGTGAAATCAGAGGAAAAGCATTATGATACTGCAGAAAGCTAAATGGCAGGCACTCATTAATCCACTCAAATTCTCCTAAATGAAACATAATAGGTGTGACCAGGTAATAAAAGAGTCAGCATCTGTGATTTTTTGGAAGGGCATTGATCAGGAAGTTATTAAATGATTGATACTGTGTAGGTGAAAAGGATGTTTCAGTTACTTTTTTGTATTAATGCAAGAACAAGAAACCACCCTGTGGGTACTGGCAGGAAATGAAAACATTTTTCCGGTGGAAAGATGAATCTTCCACTTGGGCTCACACACCACAAACCCTGGGAGCAGTTGCCCATCATTCTGCTGCTGCTGGGGTCAAACCACCACTGGCCAGGCTGAACAGGGGGGAAAAGGCTGGGGCTGAGTCCGTGGTGCTGGAGGCAGCCCCCAGCCCCAAAAGCAGCCCCACAGCCCCAAAAGCAGCCCC